>BQNB010025944.1:0-59102 GCA_026074375.1 Tanacetum coccineum
TGGGTATAACCAACAACATCATTACTCTTAACCGTCAAGTTCCACAGTTCGTTCTCCATCTTTTGAATTTCATTCCTTGGAGAATACACTTCGGTCATCGTTTTCATGAGTTTCTTCCATGATATTTCATAAGCTACATCAATCCCAACTGTCTTCACATGTGAATTCCACCATGTCAATTCACCATCCAGCAGAGTGCATGAAGCATATTTCACCTGATAATAGGTGGCACAACTGCTAATGCGGAATACAAATTCCATATTTTCAAACCATCTAGCCAATCTGACAACTCCCTCAGTTCCTTTGAAGTTGCGAGGTCGACAGTTTAAAAACTCCTTGTACATGCAACCACAAGCCGTGTGCATGGTTCTTCCAACACTGCCACTTGCTTCATCGTGGCTTCCATTTCCATTGTTTCAATTAACCTCATAAGTCATCAAGCATCAGCTATACGTTAGGCTGTCAGTTGCTTGGTGGCATCAGAAGTCATTCCTTGTCTTGTAGTTGGCATGGTTCTTCAAAATTCATAAGAAATATAACACATGATATTTCATCCAAAATATAATTACGATATGCAATAAGTACAATATAATGAGATCACGACACACATAGATATAAGAGAATCAACCATGGTAATAAATAAATCAACATCACAAAGTAGCGTAATCATAACCAACATAGATAGATTTCAATACTTAGTACATCGTTTTTTGTAAAGAAAAATACATACAAGCGTCATACTAAAAACTACCAGCTGAGTACTACTCAATGCTTGGTAGACTATAATCTAGTGAGCTACAATGCTACTGATCCATCTATCTAGAGGTGTAAGATGTCCTCAATCCTCTGCCGAGCTCTAACCCTAACCTCTCTGACATCTCTACTAATCCCCTCTCACTGAAGTGCAGCTATCTCTCTCTCAGCTGCTGCGAGCCTAGCTTTTACAGTCTCCAACTCTTACTCTATGGGCTTACATCTGTCATAATATCTGAACCTCTTATGAGGCAGTAACAAATCAGTAGGTATTGAGGGTAGTGTTGGTGCTGCTGACAATGTTGCAAAAATCAGCCTAGGCGGCCGACTAATCTGCGCCTAGGCGACAGGCAGGGATTAACCGCCTTGATTTTCACAAATCAGCCCTATTAATCGGTTTGGTCAAAAACCGGTCAACATACCGATTAATCAAATTAAAATCGGCCAAATCGGGCATTAATCGCCCAAATCGGACAAAAATCGGCTAAAGCGGCAAACTCGGTTAGGTGTACAAATCGGGGATTGATCGGCCAAATCAGACAAAATTCGACTAAGTCAGGAAAATCAAGAATATATTTTCAAAATTTATAATTTTATATATAAAAAGTCCAATCTGATTACTCCTCGATTAATCCCTGCCTAACCGATTAATCGTTAGGCATTACCCGACCGCCCAGGTAGTGCCTAACAATTTTTGTAACCTTGGCTATTGGTGATGGTGCTGCTGGTACGGCTAATGATGGTGTCGTGTAGGATGACACTCTACACCTCTTACGGGGTGGTTATGTTGCAGCTGATGATGAATGAGGAGGGTCTAATGATGGCTATGATAAGCGAGGTCTCCTGCGAGATGGTCCTGAATGTGGAGGTAAAGGTGGTGGTGAGGATGATGGTGGTAATGATAATGGTGATGGTGGTGGTGATGGAGATGGTGATGCAGCAACCCATCAGGCAATAGCTACCTAAGTGGCTGGTGGTAGAGTATGTCACACCCGTCTAAGGTGGAAACACAAGATGTAATGAACAGGATCGTCATAACACATTGATAAAAGACAATAGAGAATTCCTTAAATGAAAGGTCAACATAAATATGTCATGACGACTCCCGACGCAAGCAGAAACTTGTTTCGTGGATAGTCAGTACCACGACAACATAGCCACATAGTCATAATAACCCCACAGCCCAGGACAAGTACAAATAAACAAATAGTTCAAAACTACCAGAAGATACTAATGCAAATAACATAAGGGGTGAGTAACCTGGGAGGGCTACATCTTAAGTCTCTCTAAGAAATGAAAGAAGGCTCTATTCCTCATTAGGCGCAGTAACTTGATTACCTAAAAATGAATACTCAAAAACATCAACATAAAGTTGGCGAGCTCGTAGGTTTAAGTAATAAATTCATTTGCTATGCATATAGTTTAGGTAGGACAAAAGTGAGAAGATATGCATACATATAAGCATTAAGGGATAGTACACAAAAACAATTCACATAATAAACTCAAATAATAATGGGTGCATCCTCTCGTAATATACTAGGCGTCTCTACCCAAAGATATGGTGTGCGCCTCTTCCCGACAGTAAATTTACCATTCGCAATCTAAGTACACAGTAACGCACATATATCAATATAAACGCACATAATGTCCAAGTAAGAATTAGTGTAACACATCACAAAACATTTAAAATAACATTTGAGTATCATTTTCCCCTAGGAAAAACATAAGTAAAAAGGGGCTACGAAGACTCACCTTAAGCAAAGTGGTGAACCAGAAATAAGTCAACAAGTGTAGAACGAACACAAAAGTCCTAAACGTGACCTAGTTGAAATATAGTGTGCTTTAGGAGCAAGCAGACAATAGTGAAAAGATGCATATGCGATTTTCATAAGGTTCTCATCACCCAAACATGTTTGCGTTTTAATTATGTAAGTGTAAAACTAACCTAAACCATGACCACTTTACTTGTATAAGAACATCGAAAGAAAGATAGGACGGAGATGAAACTTAGAGAGAGAAAGAAATAAGAGAGGTAGAGAGATAGTGGTATGCGTTTAATTACACATACCTTTCACCATTAAAACCAGACTTAAATGACCAAAAACGTACTAAAAATACATTGTATTTATATGTTTTTACTTATATTGTGCAGGAAACGGATATCCGAGAAAAGGACAAAAAATCAAGCAAAAACAGACAAAGCTGAGCACGGAATGGAAGAGCAAGGAAAAGCCAAAGTCAAGTCAAAGTCAAAGTTAACCCTAACAAAGTCAACAGTCAAAGTCAAAGCCGAAAATGAAGAAATGTTAAATGGGCCCACCCGTACCCATCTAATGGGTCGGGTCAGCCCATTTACACATTAAATGAAGACAAACGGCCAAAAAATCCCTTATATATATACCAAACAAGCCTAATTTTCGTTTTTACACAAACCGGCCCAAACAGCAAATATATAAGCCCATTTATACTTAACCAACGTTAGTTGCCATAAACCCTTAACCCCAAATTTTGTTATCTCACCAAGGACCACACATGAAACCTCACTTAACAATTTGAGGGGCCAAACCTGGCATGTCCCAAACTCTTTCATAACACCACAAGGACTATTTTTGAAATAAAGCATAACACCTTGAGGGGCTTATTCTGCCACATCCCTCAACCTACCATCAACACAAGGACTTTCATTGCAATTATATAATACACGTTGAGGGACTATTTTTGCTAAAACATTAAACTCTTTACCCTGCCCTTTTTTCCCGCCTTTGTTACTGTACACCTCTCTCCCCCACGTGAACTTGCAACATAAGACAAATCCTTCACCCCAAAACAAAACATCACCATCCACCTCAAACCCTACCCCCACATGGCTTATGTACAGGTTGGCAATCCTAAGCATTCCCATTCGTTCTAGGTTAATGACAAAGGATTAAGGGTCAGGATCAATTGGCTTGGGCAACACGATTTTTGAAGGGCCAAGATGTGTTTTGGTTTCCTCTCACAGCAAAAACACAACAAACATAATGGATTGAAGACCTAGCAGCATATTTACAAGAATGAAGACAGAAGATGTAAGATATCTAGGAGTAATTTAGTTTTTAACTTTTTTTAATGTTTTTATGTCATTTAATTACTGTAATTTACTTTTCAAAAGTCTTGTAAAACCTTTTCTGGTTAATGAAATTTCAGTTTACTTTTTAATGGTGTTTTTACGTTTATGCAAGATTTCTTAAAACTGCTTGAAATTGTTCTTAATACTCTCAATAAGCTCTCTTTGTTCTTAAGCTAAATCTTACTCATTTAAGCTTACATACAGCTTAACTGAGTAAGCTTTATTACTCACTCTCAAAAATCACTAAAAAGGGTATATTAAGCTAAAGGAAGATAAGCTAAAACAGGAAGAGCTTATGGGGTGAATGGTAGTGCTTAGTTTGATAAGCTGGGTAGGATAGAGCTTTAGGGAAGCTGAAATAGCCCATTTAAGCCCTTGTTTAAGCAAAGGGCAAGGTACTTTTCCCTGTCTCTCATTTTTCTTATTTTAAGCTCATTTTCAAGTTTTGCTTATTTACTGCTTATTGCTTTATTATTAATGCTTATTATGCCTTTAGTTTGCTTATTAGTTATGTTAGAATGCTTTTCAGAATCTGTTTTGAGTTTTTATTAAGTTTTCATTAAATCTGTTTGAAAAAGCCAAAAAAATATGCATTTTAGGTTTAGTATATTGTTAAGTGCTTATTTTTCAGAAGTTATTGCTTAAATGTCTTTAAAAATCCTTATGCTTAATCTGTTTTAACTTTTAATGTTTTTTTATATCTGTTTTAGCTTATTAAGTCATTTTTAGAACTTAAAGGGTGTTTGGCACAAGGTGTCAAACGGGTCAATTTGAGTTAAACTCCTTTTGGGTCACCTTGTTTACTTTTACTAGCCTTATTTAAGTGGTTATAATCTGTTTTAAAAAGCTTTAAGTGTTAGAAACTTGTTTTTAAGTTTTTTCCAAAAGGGTGTGTTCAAATCTGTGTTCAAAAACAGTTTCTCATATGCTTTTTAGATTAAGTTTTCAAAACAAGTTTTTATAGTTGTTTTTTAGTGTTTCTTTAAGTGTTAAATGCAGTAGCAAGGTGTCCTCTTAGTTTTCTTGTGTTTGACCAAAATCTGTCAAAGATTTTTATTAAGTCACCTTTGGTCTAAAACTGTCCTTTTAATCTTCAAATTTCAGACACTAAAAGTTGTTTTTAGCTTATAAGATTTTGAGCATAAGCTCCTTTAGAGTCAAACTCAATCTGTTTTAACTTGTTTTTAAATTTGAAGCTTATTTACTAGCTTATTCGTAGGCCTGCTTATTGCCATTTTTCATTTTAAGGAAATCCAAGTCAGCATATGCTGACTGTGATAGCACCTTTCCAAGGCCTTTTTAACTGCTTATTTTTATTTCAAATTATTTTTCATTAGCTGATTTTAGTAGTCCCTAAGCTAGGCTTTAAGCTGGTATAAGTTGCATTTCCATAATGTTCCTTTAGGGGCTTAAAAATTAAGCCCAAAGAGTGCCCCTTAGGCTGCCTTGTCTGCCAGTTTTAGACCCTTGGCTTATTTGCTTAATTTTGCTTTTCTGCTCGTTTTGCTTAGCTTATTTTTGTTTGTCCTTGCTTATTAGGTGATTTAGCTTATCTGTTTTAGCTTTCCTTGTTTTTCCTTAGCTTATTTTGCCTAGCAAGCCTTAACAATTATCTTTCATATACCTTAGTGTTAAAAAAGTGAATCTGCCCCTTTTTCTTTGCTTATTTTTCCAGCTTATTTTGAGTTTCAAAAAAGTTGTCTTTTTTAAAGTGTCTTATTATTAACTGTTTTCTAAGTTTTTTTTTTTAAAAAAAGAAAAAAAAATGTTGTTCGAAAAAGGAAAGGCATGGGGGTCGAACCCATGACCTCCCCCTTTGCACACAAGCACCCCAACACCACACTCTACTACCATAATGCCCTTGGGTCTTTTTCGTTTTAGTTTACACAAGTTATGTATTTAACCCTTTTTAGTTAAATAAGCTTCCAGCCCTTTTGGGCTTATTTCCAGCTTATTTTGATAAGCTGGTTGTACCATTATAATTTTCCTAGGTTAAGCTCAACTCAAAGCACTTTCCCTGAATTTTTCAGATTTTTCCAAAATTGTTTAGTATTTTTAATGAATTTTTCTTTTTAAAACTGTTTTTAAATCATAATAAATTAAATAAAAGTCAAAAAAATATAATTCTTTTTTTTAAATTTTCTTTTATCATTTAGGACTTAGGAAAAAATAAATTTGCATTCGTAGGGTTAAAATTGTAAAATTTGTTTTTTTAAAGAACGGGATTGAATCCCGTTTTCGTTTTTCGTGTTTTTAAGCTTAAATCACTTTCGTTTTTGGTCTAGTTTTCTTTGTTCTTGCATTTTAGTCATTTAGGGTTTATTAAAAGTGAAATAATCATTTTAGGATTAAATTTTGATAATTTAGGTTTTTAAGTCGCGTTTTTACGTTCCCGTTTTAGGTTTTAACTTAAATTGCTTTCGTTTTAGGGTTTCTTTTACTTGTTTTTGCATTTTATTTGTAGAAATAGATAACCAAATCAAATCTTTGATCATTCAAGCATTGTTCACAAACCGATTCTCGATTTTCAAATTCACGCCTCGTTGGGACATAACGACCCGGGAATCATACTTCCGGTTTACTACAATTGAGAGATTTTTGATTCTTATCCTTATATTTATATATTTATAAGTATTATATATTTATTTATATATATATTTAAAAGGGTTAATCAGAATCCAGTCAATTTTTGGCGCCGTTGCCGGGGAGGCCGTGAGACGATTATCGAGTTGAAGTTTGTTTTGCCTTGAAGACCCTTCCTCGTGAAGTTATCATTCTCGTTTGTGAATATTTTCTTCTTATTATTTTAAAAATATAAAAACACAAAAATATTTTTTATTTTCTTTTATAAAAACAAGAAAAAACCAATAAAATAAATAATAATAATAATAATAATAATAATAAAAACATTATCCTTAATTATCAATAAAAATGCATCATCAATATAATGCTCTCAACTGAGGCATTATCATAATAAGTTCCCAAACAAAAGATTTAAAACTTGCCTTTGTGTCACTTGCGAGGTACGGCTCACCTTTAATTGATTAACAAACTACAAGAGGGGTATAAGGAGGGTTGTTCCGAGGAACTACGACCCGAAAGGAGAAGGATTTTAATAGCTTCGCGCTTTCCCGCTCCTCCGCTCCTTTGTGCGTTTTTCTTTTAGAGAGCTACCGTGAAGCAAGTTGATTATCGGTTTAATCTTGTTGATTAATTGGTTCAAGTTGTCTATCTTATTGTCCGTTAAAATTAGATTGTGAATAAACTTGTGAAAAACCAAAAATAATCTTCTTTTTCTTCTTATCCATTTAATTCTTTTCTTAACCCTCTAAATTGTTTAATTCTTATGGCGTCACTCGATTATCGTTTGAACCCCCTCTTCTCGATTAAAGAATGCTCGTCTTGTGGAGCTTTGTACACTAGAAACTGTGGTTGTTCAAAAGGGAGTCTTGAAGACAAGATTCTTGTTCCCGTACCCGACTCGTCTCAACAACCCCCTCAGAATTGTGCAACTTGTGGAGACCCGGTTGATGGTCTATATTGTCGACCTTGTGCTTTTGTGCGAAAGTGTTTGAATGAAGGTTGGTATACAATTCATGATGAAAACGAAATTCTAAACACTTCTGAGTCATCCAATGACAACACTAACATTGTTAGTGCACCTCAAGAGCCATTCGTCTTCAATCAAGACCCCGGTGAAAATTCCTCGCAAAGTCCTCCACATATTGACCACAATTGTTGTTACGAGTGTGGTGATTCGTTAGACGGTATCTTTTGTCAACAATGCACTTGTAAGTCTTGTGGGAAAGGTGCTCATTATGGTTACAATTGTCCACCGCAAATTCCGATTATCTCTAATCCGGAACCATGCTACAATCAGAACCTTAATGAAATCCTACAAAATTTGCAAAGTTTGCAACAACAATGTCTTTCGGGTACGTGCCAACAATGTGGTTGTAATGAATATGATGGAGTTTGTTTTTATTGTACTGTTGGAAATGGAACACCAATTAATTTTTCAACTCCGTACTCTTCTAACGATTCTCCAAGTTTTGCAAACCACCCTCCACAACCCCAATACGTACCATACTCTTGTGAGTTATGTGGGAACGATTCTCATTACGGTTACGATTGGATTGTCTACCTCAAGTCCCATTTGTCTACAATCAGGACCCGTGTTCCAATCAAAACTTTGATTATTTTCCACAAACTTCACCGAGTTTTCCACAACAATATCCTTGTTGTGAAGATTGTAGGGGTCCTCATGAGATTTTTCAATGTCAACCGATGAATTATTACGAGCCAAATCAGTGTTATGATTCAAATTATTTCGGTTTTGACCAAACTCAACCCCCACAATATACCGTCAATCATTCAATCTTCAATGCTCAAAATGAGCTTCTAAATTTTCAAAATAAGATCATGGAGAAAATGACATCCATATGTGATATGGTTGGTCAATATATGTAAAAGAAGGAAGAAGATAGGCGAATTACGGAAGATCAAGCGGCTAAAGATCGATATTGGAAGATTCCCATTTGCTATGATGATGACGAGGACTATACCATTGCAATCACACCCGTTTTATCAACCGAGGAGCCCGTTGACTCTCTCATAATGGAGGATGAGCATCTTGACACTATTCCGGCAATGGAATTGGACAAAGTAATAAAGTCTAGTGTCGAGAACCTTGTCCCGATCCCAAGTGAGTCCGAGGGTATTCCCGACAGTGTGTGTGATGTGCCTCTTTATAACAATCCTACCCCCCTTGAAGCTTTCAAAGATTACTCTAAGATTGTCGTCGATTCCAACGATTATTCTTCTTCGAGTGATGACGATTCTTTCTTTAGTAAGGACATCGAGTATGTCGATGCATCACCTCCCGATGCTGAGACCGTCAGCTCAGAGGTGGTGGAGATTGTTATCCCGGAAGTTGGAGGGATTGATACTGATATTCTTCTAACAATCAAAGACGATATTATTCGTGAAAAATTGTTGAATGTCAATCTTCTTATTGCTAACATCGAAGCATTAAAAGACAATCCCACTCCATCTTCTAGTTTTGTGACCAAGTCTCCCTCCACATTTCCTAACTCTTTCTTGGAGGAGACTAACACCTTTGATAATTCTTTACCCGAATCTGAAACTTTTTGCTTTAATCTGGAAGAGATTAGTAGTGGCAGTACCACTACTCGTTCTGATTTGTCTCTTCCAGATTATGAAGCTTTCTATCTCAATGACGATCATATTGAAGAGAAGAGTAGTGGCAGTACCACTACTCATGCTGATTTTTCTCAATATGATTCGTTCATCTTTGATCTTTCGATCAATCTGTTTCCTCCTGCCGATAGGAGTGATTTTTATCATGAGGAGTTCGCCGATGAACTCGCTCACATCATATCTCCACCGGAGTATGATTGTTTCTACTTTAAGAATGAGCCCGAGCTGGGCGATTTCACTATGGATGTGGTGGGGGATATTTTTCCAACAAGAGAACCAAGAGTTCATGTGCCTAATGTTTTGCCCACCCATCCCACCCTTAACCTGGATCTGGATTTCATACTTTCTAGTGATTCTCTCTTCGCTTATATTGTATGGATCTTTCTTCCTTTTCTCACATATCCCGTTTCTCCTCCATATCTTCTCTCCACTGGAAATGAAGATACCATTTTTGACCCCGGCATCTCCATTTATCATTCTTTTATGCCGGGTGTATCTCATCGGAGTGGAACTTTCATGAAATTCAATGTTTATCCAAACCACTTGAATGAAAGTCCGATGGAGATTTTATCTTCCACTTGCTCCCCCATGGACCAATGAATTCGGGGTCGAGTCAGGCTCAAGACTCGGTTAACAAAAACAAGCGCTTCGTGGGTGGCAACCCATGCTTATCCATTCTATCTTCTTTCTTTTTGCTAATAAGTGTTGTGTGTTGTGATGAGGCTCGCCTCTTCCATATTCCGTGTTTTGTGTTTTGTGGTTTATTGTCCAGGATTGCTCGGATTTTGAAGCCTCTCGTGCTCGTGGTTTTTGTCCTTCGTTCACTCGAGCTTCAAATCCTCAGCTTCATTTGGGAAATCCGATATCCTAATCTTATCGACTAACGTTTATCTTTAGCATAATTCATAAACGGCTTAGGATTTGCGTAGAGACCCTTCTTAAAACATTGAGGACAATGTTTAATTCTAGTATGGGGGGATCTATCGATTTGATTATGCCTGCAGTCGTTGTTTTCACGTAATCCCGTTTTTACCACCAAAATTTCAAAAAAATGAAAAAAATTAAAAAATTTCAAAAATAAAATAAGTTTTTTGTCACAATTTTTACTTTCCTACTCGGTAGAATAAGAGTAAATTTTGACTCGATCGAGCTTGTTGAGCTCTAGCTTGTTCCTTAACTTTTAGACTAAGCGTTCGCGAATCTTTGCGAAGAACGAAAAATGATAGAGTTAATTGTGAGTTGAATGCTAAACAAGGATTAGTTGGAGCTCACGTATGGCTTTTTCTCCCATAAGCTTCTAACCGGACTAATAATACGTGCTATTTTTGAAAATTAAACTTAAATCAACAATTTTTGAAGTATAGTCGATATCAATAATTTTAGTTCGAATTTATACTTAAATTTTCTAAAACGAAATTTTCTCTATATCGTGGTAATATAAAGTGAAAAAAAAATTGTGGTAATAATAATTATAAACTGTGGGATGATAAAAGTTTGTTGCATCTTGCCGACTCATAACCGATGTTGCAGCCTTCCAAAGAAAGCCCATAGTAAGAATAATAATCCGAGGCCGATAAAAGTTTGCTGCATCTTGCCGGCTTATAACCGATGTTGCAGCCTTCTAAAAGGTCGATGATTTCCTTAAGAATGAATAATTGTATTAAGTGTAGTAAACATGAATTAATAAATATAGGGAAAATCTCTTTTTCTTAAATTTAAATATGCTTTTGAACTAAGACTATTTTATTTTGAGTTTTTTTTAAATAAGCTATGTATATACGGGAAACCTAAGAGTTCTTGAAACCGAAGGTCCGTGAGTCCCGATACTAGTCTCTGTGGGGTGTCAAAAGCCTGGTCACTTAGCCGCAAGGTTGGGATGTGTCGAGACGAAAGTCGCTACATGGGATGATCTCGCCTTCAAACTTATTATTCTCGGGTGGAACGTGAAGCATATAATTTTGCAAAACATTGATCCATGGTTGAAATTCAAAATGGCACATTCACCTAACATAATAATTGTCGAGAGTGAAAAGTTCACAAGTTACAAATATGAGTAGTGTTAGCATCTTTACTTGTATTTGCCGATGATTTCGTTTTGTGCTTAGTTTGGAACAAGTGAAAAGTCAAGGACGATGAATTTATCTTTTTGAGCATTTTAGAATTGAAATGTTTCTTGTTCTATGATCCCTAAAGTTATAAAATAACGAAAGTCAAATAAGTTAGTTGCTTAAAAAGAGCACATTCACCTAAGATATAATAAATGCCGGGAGTGAAAAGTTTACAAGTTGCAAATATGAGTAGTGTTAGCATCCTAACCGATATTTAGCGGTGATTTCGTTTTAAGCTTGGTTTGGAGCGAGTGAAAAGTCAGGGACGATGAATTTATCCTTTTTAGGGGCATTCTCGGATCGAAATGCATCTTGTTCTATGATCCCTAACGGTTATGAAAATAACGAAAGCCAAATAAGTTAGTTGTAAAAAAAATTTGATGAGAAAATAGGAAAGATACAAAATTAGTAGGAATAAGTGTTTATCTTTAAAAATGGTAAAAATGGGGCTTTTCTAAACTCTTGATTCTTTAATTCCCCTCGATGAACACTTAGCTACTTTTCAAGGTAATTAGTCGAGGAGGGGTCGAGATTCTTAGTTTCCTAAGTGCTTACTTATAGCATTGCGTGAGGACACGACAATAGCTTAGTATGGGGGATTTTGGTATGCGTTTAATTACACATACCTTTCACCATTAAAACCAGACTTAAATGACCAAAAACGTACCAAAAATACATTGTATTTGTATGTTTTTACTTATATTGTGCAGGAAACGGATATCCGAGAAAAGGATGAAAAATCAAGCAAAAACGGACAAAACCGAGCACGGAATGGAAGAGCGTGGAAAAGCCAAAGTCAAAGTCAAAGTCAAAGCCGAAAATGAAGAAATGTTAAATGGGCCCACCCGTACCCATCTAATGGGCCAGGTCAGCCCATTTACACATTATATGAAGACAAACGGCCAAAAAATCCCTTATATATATAGCAAACAAGCCCAATTTCCATTTTTACACAAACCGGCCCAAACAGAAAATATATAAGCCCATTTATACTTAACCAACGTTAGCTGCCATAAACCCTTAACCTGAACTTTCGTTATCTCACCAAGGACCACACATGAAACCTCACTTAACACTTTGAGGGGCCAAACCTGGCATGTCCCAAACTCTTTCATAACACCACAAGGACTGTTTTTGAAATAAAGCATAACACCTTGAGGGGCTTATTCTGCCACATCCCTAAACCTACCATCAACACAAGGACTTTCATTGCAATTATATAATGCACGTTGAGGGACTGTTTCTGCTAAAACATTAAACTCTTTACCCTGCCCTTTTTTCCCGCCATTGTTACTGTACACCTCTCCCCCCCACGTGAACTTGCAACATAAGACAAATCCTTCACCCCAAAACAAAACATCACCATCCACCTCAAACCCCACCCCCACATGGCTTATGTACAGGTTGGCAATCCCTAACATTCCCATTTGTTCTAGGTTAATGACAAAGGATTAAGGGTTAGGATCAATTGGCTTAGGCATCACGATTTTTGAAGGGCCAATATGTGTTTTAGTTTCCTCTCACAGCAAAAACACAACAAACACAATGGATTGAAGACCTAGCAGCATATATAAGAGAATGAAGATAGAAGATAGAAGATATCTAGGAGTAGTTTAGTTTTTAATTTTTTTTAATGTTTTTATGTCATTTAATTACTGTAATTTACTTTTCAAAAGTCTTGTAAAACCTTTTCTGGTTAATGAAATTTCAGTTTACCTTTTAATGGTGTTTTTACGTTTATGTAAGATTTCTTAAAATTGCTTGAAATTGTTCTTAATACTCTCAATAAGCTCTCTTTGTTCTTAAGCTAAATCTTACACATTTAACCTTACATACAGCTTAACTGAGTAAGCTTTATTACTCACTCTAAAAAATTACTAAAAAGGGTATATTAAGCTAAAGGAAGATAAGCTAAAATAGGAAGAGCTTATGGGGTGAATGGTAGTGCTTAGTTTGATAAGCTGGGTAGGATAGAGCTTTAGGGAAGCTGAAATAGCCCAGTTAAGCCCTTGTTTAAGCAAAGGGCAAGGTACTTTTCCCTGTCTCTCATTTTTCTTATTTTAAGCCCATTTTCAAGTTTTGCTTATTTACTGCTTATTGCTTTATTATTAATGCTTATTATGCCTTTAGTTTGCTTATTAGTTATGTTAGAATGCTTTTCAGAATCTGTTTTGATTTTTTATTAAGTTTTCATTAAATCTGTTTGAAAAGGCCAAAGAAATATGCATTTTAGGTTTAGTATATTGTTAAGTGCTTATTTTTTAGAAGTTATTGCTTAAATGTCTTTAAAGATCCTTATGCTTAATTTGTTTTAACTTTTAATGTTTTTATACCTGTTTTAGCTTATTAAGTCATTTTTAGAACTTAAAGGGGTGTTTGGCACAAGGTGTCAAACAGGTCAATTTGAGTTAAACTCCTTTTGGGTCACCTTGTTTACTTTTACTAGCCTTATTTAAGTGGTTATAATCTGTTTTAAAAAGCTTTAAGTGTTAGAAACTTGTTTTTAAGTTTTTCCAAAAGGGTGTGTTCAAATCTGTGTTCAAAAACAGTTTCTCATATGCTTTTTAGATTAAGTTTTCAAAACAAGTTTTTATAGTTGTTTTTAGTGTTTCTTTAAGTGTTAAATGCAGTAGCAAGGTGTCCTCTTAGTTTTCTTGTGTTTGACCAAAATCTGTCAAAGATTTTTATTAAGTCACCTTTGGTCTAAAACTGTCTTTTTAATCTTTAAATTTCAGACACTAAAAGTTGTTTTTAGCTTCTAAGATTTTGAGCATAAGCTCCTTTAGAGTCAAAATCAATCTGTTTTAACTTGTTTTTAAATTTGAAGCTTATTTACTAGCTTATTTGTAGGCCTGCTTATTGCCATTTTTCATTTTAAGGAAATCCAAGTCAGCATATGCTGACTGCGATAGCACCTTTCCAAGGCCTTTTTAATTGCTTATTTTTATTTCAAATTGTTTTTCATCAGCTGATTTTAGTAGTCCCTAAGCTAGGCTTTAAGCTGGTATAAGTTGCATTTCCATAATGTTCCTTTAAGGGCTTAAAAATTAAGCCCAAAGAGTGCCCCTTAGGCTGCCTTGTCTGCCAGTTTTAGACCCTTGGCTTATTTGTTTAATTTTGCTTTTCTACTTGTTTTGCTTAGCTTATTTTTGTTTATCCTTGCTTATTAGGTGATTTAGCTTATCTGTTTTAGCTTTCCTTGTTTTTGCCTTAGCTTATTTAGCCTAGCAAGCCTTAACAGTTAGCATTCATATACCTTAGTGTTAAAAAGTGAATCTGCCCCTTTTTCTTTGCTTATTTTGAGTTCCAAAAAAGTTGTCTTTTTTAAAGTGTCTTATTTTTAACTGTTTAATAAGTTTTTTTTATAGAAAAAAAGAAAAAAAATGTTGTTCAAAAAAGGAGAGGCATGGGGGTCGAACCCATGACCTCCCCCTTTGCACACAAGCACCCCAACACCACACTCTGCTACCATAATGCCCTTGGGTCTTTTTCGTTTTAGTTTACACAAGTTATGTATTTAACCCTTTTTAGTTAAATAAGCTTTCAGCCCTTTTGGGCTTATTTCCAGCTTATTTTGATAAGCTGGTTGTACCATTATAATTTTCCTAGGTTAAGCTCAACTCAAAGCACTTTCTCTGAATTTTTTAGATTTTTTCCAAAATTGTTTAGTATTTTTAATGAATTTCTCTTTTTAAAACTGTTTTTAAATCATAATAAATTAAATAAAAGTCAAAAAAATATAATTCTTTTTTATTAAATTTTCTTTTATCATTTAGGACTTAGGAATTTTTTTTTCATTCGTAGGGTTAAAATTGTAAAATTTATTTTTTAAAGAACGGGATTTAACCCCGTTCACGTTTTTCGTGTTTTTAAGTTTAAATCGCTTTCGTTTTTAGTGTAGTTTTCTTTATTCTTACATTTTAGTCACTTAGGGTTAATTAAAAGTTAAAAATCATTTTAGATTTAAATTTTGATAATTTAGTTTTTTTAGGACGCGTTTTTAATACCCGTTAACATTTTTAGCCCGTATCTTTAATTGTCTTTCTTGTTTGCTTTCTTTTAGTTAGTTATCTTTTTGCACTTTATTAGTAGAAATAGATTCCAAATCAAATCTTTGATCATTCAAGCATTGTAAATTCCAAACCGATTCTCGATTTTCAAATTCACGCCTCGTCGGGAAGAACGACCCGGGTCCGGTTTTGAACTTTGTGGGTAACGAAGTGAGAGACCGATACTTTCGGTAATACTATACTATATATATTTTGAGAATACTTATTATATATATATTATATTTATATAGTAAGAAAACCTCAAAATCAGATGGTGGATTACTTCAAGTATGAAAGATTACAAATTAACAACCCACCCTTCTCCATTATAGAGAAAGGGTATTTATACTTAGGCTCATATGTTTGGACGCCTAGGTTTCCTGACACGGGCCAAGCTCGGGATTACTTAGGCTTTAACCTGCAACACGTGCATAATTAGATTACATTGATTGAGCCCGTTACCCTCACTAGCCTATTACAACATGAATAATGCAAAGGCTGAGTCTTCCTGACTGGATGACCGAAACTTCCTTGTTCGAATCATATTTTGAGGCTAACAGTAAGTCAAAATGCAATCTCATAAAAGTTATATAGTTTGTACTAAGTTTTAACGCTAAAGCAAAAGTTACTATTTTTATCAATATTTAGAATTCCGGCACATTGTTCGATTTCTAAATGTTTCTGTTTAGTTTATATCTCGCCTAAACACACTAAGTAACCTACTAAAAGTCTAGTTACCAAATTTTATTCGTAATTATATTCTTTACTATTATTTCTAAGTCACTGACTCTAATAAATCCTAACTCGCTTACTTAATGATATTTTGAAAAGTTTTCAACGCACATAGACAATATATAAGTGATACTAGAATATTTTTCCTTGAGGTCTTTATTATCTTTGCCATCTTGCGATCTTGTTTCTTGATACCAACATGCTCATACGATGCATCATCTTGAAAGCTTGCTAACAATCTCCTTTGACAATCTTTGTCTTGATAATCTTGATATGTTTAAGGAAGACCATGAATAACAGAGTTGCGGAAGTCTTTGTCTTTAATTCTTGAGCTTTCTTGATTCTCAAATCTTGATGCTTGTAGTTTGTCTTTGTAGCTTGAGCATGAGCATGTGTTAATGAATCTGACTCTGCTGGAATGAGGTTGCAACACCGTCGTATTACTTAAAGGAAATGAATTTCACACAAACAAAGAACTAGAGAGAAAAAGCTAGAAAGAGATTAGAAGGGAGAAAACACTAAGAAAACACACACATGTATGTGTGTAAAATGCATTCAACCAACACCCTCTCCATGTGTGGAGAGGGTATATATAGTTACAAGGGATGGGCTGGGTCGGGCTTTCATTAGACTTTCCATAACCCGGCCCGGTTAGCTTCCTAACTATTACATGATATTGTCTAACTACAAAGGCTCGTGAGATCGATAATGATCATCACTTCACTAAAAACTGAATTCCTAACAATCTCCCCCTAAGGGACGATCGTTAAGATCTCATAAATGAACAACACTTTCTGAATTCCTAACAATCTTCCCCTAAGGGGTGATCATAGAGATCTCTCCTTATAACCTTGATCATTAATCGTTGAAGATTCTTGTCTTAATCTTGAGTCTTTTTTATGTAATAATTGATCTTTGTCTTGCATCTTTATGTAGTGGCCTTTGATCATTATGCTTGAGCTTGTTCCTTCATGCTTGATGGTCTTGTGTGTAACATCCGGTAATTTTCGAAATTTTAAATGACTATTTTATCCTTTGACTTTTTGGATCTGACTTGACTTTTTGACTTTTGGTCATTTATTGTCACATAAAAGCGATTACCGCGTAACCGGTAAAATTTTCGGAACATATTTTAAATAATAAATCATATTTATTATTACATCTGTAGTTATAAAAATTGTTAAGCTCAAGGAGCTTAACAAGTTTGCTTTAAAAAGTTTTCAAAAAAAAAGAGAGGAGATAAGGGGTGACCCGGGTGAGCAAGACTCGAACCCGGGCCTCTACCCTCAATACACCTCTCTTTTATAACAAGTGTTACCGCTGCGCCCTTGGGACTTCTACGTTAGAGTCCCAAGGGGTTTAGTATTTAACCCCCTTTTCACCTTTAAAGCTATAAGCTGTTTCCAGCTTATTTTCGGCTTATTTATAAGCCGAACTTTGGGCTTCTTGTTTTTCTTAGGTAGGATTTAGTCTAGTATTAGGAAAATTTTTCGGAAATTTTTTAAAAATAGTTTAGTATTTTTTATAATTTAATTTCGTTATAAGTTTTAAAAATTCATAAAAAATATAAAAATTATCAAAAAAATATTTTTCTTTTTTAGAAAATTTTCTTTAATCATATATTTTGTAGGAAAAATATAAAAACTTTCGTAGGGTTAAATTTTCAAACTTTTGTTTTTTAAAGAACGGCCCCCCCCCCCCCCCCCCCCCCCCCCCCCCCCCCCCCCCCCCCCCCCCCCTTCGAGTACGATGTTGTCTTGACTCGTTTTTGGGGTCCAACGACCGTCCGTTTTCATCTTGTCCCCTTTTTCATTCCTTCGTTATTATTCCCTAGATATTTTAGAAGTAGAAATTTCTTCGTAGGGTTAAATTTTGAAGATTTTAGGTTTTTGACCCCTTGTTCGGGATTCCTGCTCTCGTTTTTCAGCTTAATTTCATAATTTTTAGGTTTTTCTCAATCGTTTTTGTTTGTCATTGTTTAACTTAGCTTTTCACACTCTCAAATCATTTCTCTCATTCAAACTCCAATCTTCCGACTGTATCGATTCTCCAGTCCAGCCTCGTTGGGGATAAACGACCCGGGAACATTCTATACTACTTCTCGGTTTCATTGATTGTGTTTTTAGATATTCTTAGCACTATATATACTATATTATCTTATTTAATATATATATAAAATAAAAGAGGTGTAGTTTAGAACCAATCAATTTTTGGCGCCGCTGCCGGGGAGGCTGTGAAAACGATCATCGTTACGTTTGACAATTTGTGTTTGAATCTGTGAATATTTTCTTTTATAAAAAAAACATAAAAAAATACAAATTTTTTTTTCTTTTAGTATAATTATCATATAAAAACAAAAGAAAAAACCAAAAACCTAAAACATTGTCCATAACAAAGAATTAAAATCACAATTGGTAAAAATACCAAATATAATATTCTCAATTGAGGTATTATCATAATAACTTCCGGTGAACTTGTTGGTTCCCAACTCGAACAAAAGATTCAAAAACTTGCCATTTGGTCTATACAACGACGGCTCAACATGAAAGTTAAACAAACTAAAAGTGGTTAATAAGGAGGTTGTTTCCGAGAACAACGACCCGAAAGGGAGAAATAAGCTACGCAGCTATTCCTAACGCCACCGCTCACCTGGCATTTAATCTTTATTGAGAGCTACCGTTAAGTAATAGATTATTTATGGAATTGACTTATCTCAGTGTCCGATTAAAAGCATGTGAATAAATCATTGAAAAACCAAAAAAGATTAGTGTATATTTTCTTTTAAATTTTCTAATTTGTGCATGCGCACCAGTTCTCCAAGCCCGTAGACTCATACAACCACAAGTCCGACAAACTTCTGTTGAATCACCAAATCTTGAGAAACCAATAACAATCAAGAAACTTTCAATCCTCCCATAGTTACGATGGACGATAATCGTACTATGGCTCAATTGCTTCGAAGCACCCACCAATGGTTACAGGATCGATCGTGTTTGTTCCTGAATCAACGCAAACACTCTGAGATCAAGATGGTCCTACTTAATTCTGTTTCAAAACAAGCAAATTATGACATAGATAAAGAAGACCCACATGCTCACATCCATATTTCAACAAAGAATCACTGTCTACGATAATGTCCCGAACGTCCCGAGTAAGTCGGTTAAGCTTATGCTTTTATCCATTTTACCTCGAGTGAGCAGCCCGGATTTGCTTGACAAAGAACCCCTCGATCGATTCTTACTTGGATGACTTGTTCAAATCATTAACAAATTATTTCCTCCTTCGAGAAAGACAAACTTAGATAATTGAAATCACGAGGATTCACCAAAGATTTGACGAATCGTTTTATAAGCATGGGACCGAATCATATCTTCCTTAGGGCAGCCGCATCATGGGTTTACAGAATTGCATCAACTCGATAACATTCTATAATGCCCAGAACTCAAATGATCAAGATTCATTTGAATTCCCCGCAGTGTAACTTTTGATAAAAATGCCCGAGAATGTCTAAAAATCATCGAGAGCAAATCCAAAGTTCGCAATTCACGAAGCAAACCCGTTGTTGCTAAAGTGAGTACAAGCACTTCCACCTCTGGAATCTCTCCCGATGTCTCCGAACTCAAAGATATGGTCAAAGCATTACTCCTTGATAAGAAAAATCAATCCCAAGCTCCCGCTCACCAAACTCCCGCGTCCGTAAAAGCGGTCGAGGAAGTTGTGTGACTTGCGGTGGAGCCATTCATATCAAAGTGTCCCGCAACCGATGGTATGTTTTATCATGACAACATTCAAGCTTACGTCTCGCAGCGCTGCGGCTAATTTTAATCAAGGAAGTATCCGAGATGCCCGACCTCCAATGGTTGCAAACCAAATTCGACCTCCCGGTTTTCCTCCTATGCAAAACCATCAAAACAACCAAAATCGGGGGATCAATTTCAACCAAAATCGGGGGAACAATTAATAACCACAATCGGGGGGGGTTTTTTTTAAAAAAAAAAAAAAATAATTTCAGTCAAGGACCAATTTATCAACCCCAGGTTAATCAAGCTCCTGTTTACCAAGCTCCCGCTCCTCAAACACAAGGTGTGTCTAAGACCGATTTTGATAGCTACGTAAAGGCTAATGATGCGGTTATGAGGAATGTGCAAAACCAGGGGCAAAACCCTGCAAAACCAATTGAACAACTGGCTACTTCGAATCAGCGCTTGAAAGTATTCTAAGTACCTTTAACAAAATAAAAACCGCCTCTACTTCAGGTTCGGAAACTCCTCCCAGGTAACCACCATTTACCAACCCGCAGGAAGATTTGAAAAGGTATCACCACCCGAAGAGGTGTTGCAATATCAAGGACCCTCGTCCTTCTACTTCATCTTCTCCTCCGAAAGTGATGAATCGTGATACCGAGGTTACAAAGGGCACGATGCTTCCTACTAATAACGGAAGCACCGAAGACGTCCAACCTCCGGTTATTCAAGTCCAATCTCAAAATCCAACTTCCGAGCCCGTTGTTGATCCCGTTAGTGCTCCAATGCCTAACCAACGAACATCAATTCCATTCTTCAAGAAGAAATGATGAAAGGCGCCGTACAAAAAGCTAACGATCAAATTTATAAATCTATCGAAATCTTTAGAGATTGAGTTTCAAAATTTAGCTTTACGGATGCCTTGACCCTTATGCCCAAAAAAAATAATATTTGCTTCGACTCTAAAAACTTACACGAAAACAAGAGAAGTTGAGTGAAAAGCTAGAACTACCATTAAACGAGAATTGCTCACAGTCCATCCTAAACAAGTTACCTAAAACCTGGAGATACCCCTGGGCCCGATTTCTCATTTCCAGTGTATTTCTGATTAATACGTGGCAACGCCTGGCCGCTCTTGGCGCAATCCCACCCCCCCCAGCATTATCCTTATGCATATTTGCCGTCTGGAAAGACTCTCTCTTCCCGAACTAACGCCCGACTTGCAACGCTGAAACGTACTACTAGGACACAATTTGAGCTTATGGGATAAGCTCAATAAGCCAAAGTCAAAAAATAAGCAATCCTTATGCCTAAGTTAAACTGAAAACAGCCAAGTGGCAAGATTGGGCTTAAAAATAAGCAACCAAATAAGCTTATCAAGGGCTGAAACTTTGAGGACTTATACTAGGGCTTATAAGCTCTTAAAATAAGCCAAATACTTGGGCTTAAGTTGGCTTAAAGGCTGAGAACAATAAGCCTAAAGTTCCCCCTTTGCACCAGGGGAGCTTTAAGGCAAAGCTCAAGGGCTTATTTGACAGCTTATTTTAAGCTGTCAAATAAGCTCTAAAAGCAAAAAGAAGCTTAAACAGATTGAGTACTCTATCTAATGGACTTGTGCACAAATTTTGGACTTGTAAAAACCCTTTTTACTTGCTTATTTTTGGTGGTGAAAAAGGGTCCTTTGGTTTTGAGAAACTGTGGCAATAAGAAAAGCTGGTGGTTTTGACTTATAAAGTCAAAAGAACAAGCGCTCTTGACAGCCTTGTTTAGACACACTAAACACAATCTTTTGAACCTTAAACTTAAACCACAAGTGCTTATCCCAATAAGCACTTGTGGGGACTTTAAAATTCTCACAGTTTCAAAGAAGATTTGTACACTTTTGAAAAACAATTTTCCAACTAAAAATATTTTAAAAACAGCTTAAAAGTGTCTTAAAACTTGTGCTTAAATTGACCAAGTAACCATAACCCATGCTAAAAGCCTTTTTGACCCGTTTTGGCCTTGTGCCAAACACCCCTTTATTTAAAACTGTCAAACCAAAATAGGTTTAAAATCCATTTTTAAACTAAAACTTTAAAAACCTTTTATCTACTCCTACTTATTTTAACCTATTTAAGCTATTTTAAAACTAAAAATACTAGCTTATTAAGGAAAATAAGCTAGTTTCTCTACTAGCTTATTTCACTATTATGACAGTTTTTTAAGAAATAAGCTAATGTAGGACAAAATTATGCAATAAAAAACTTACAACAGCCTAATAATAAGCCTAAACTAATGTCTTAACAAATATGGAAAGCAAATAAGCTAGTGTCTAAAAAATTAAGCTAATTGGAAATTGAGAGTTGTAACCTTGGATTTTGTTGTCTCAGAAACAAGGCCACTCTTTCTGAGTGAGTGGCCTAAGAAACCTTCCTACAAAAGCTGTCAAATGCTCCCTAGCCCTCTATTCCCTGACTATAAGCTCAATAAGCTTATATCGCCTTTATTTCTCCAAATGCTCCAAAATCACACTTAAAGGAACTCTTATGATTGTACATCACATTAAAACAATATAAAAGAGCTTAACAAAATTTTTTTAAAGCTGAAATAGAGCTATTAGGAAAAATAAGGCTCTAATGAGCTTATTGATGAGCTTATTGAGTAAAAACCAACTTAAATTTTATTAAAACTGAAAATTTCAATATCATAAAAGACATTAACATAAAAAAACACGTTAAAACTACCATACTAAAACTTAATAAAACTTGAATACAACATTGGGATGAAAACTAAATAAGTGGCCAGCAATGGCTTACAAGGCTTATTTATAGCCGAAAATCTACACTAGGTCTTCTTTCTTCTTTCTCTTTGTTGTGCTTGTTTGTAGACACACAAACACAGGTGTGTTTGTTGTGTGAGAGGTTTAAAGCCCTTAATCTTGGCCCTTCAATCTTGAAAATCAATCTAAGCCGTCGACTTTGGTCTTGGGGGATGTGGGATTGCCAAGTTGGCAACTTTATGGCTGGGAAAGGTAGTGGAGGAGGGGGAAGGTGAGTATCCATGGTGGAATTGGGTTTACAGGGTAAAAGGAGGTTAAACACCCCGTGAGTGTGTTTGAGAGGGAAAAAGGGGCGGGAAAAAACGTTGGAGGCTGTTACAGAGTGAAAGTTTCACTCTTTGGCAAAAATAGTCCCTCTAAGTTTATTGTTTCATCACACAATTGGTCCTTGTGGTTAAGTAACTTTTGGGGACTTGGCAAACAATCCCATGAGTTTATTAAACAAGTCCACCAAACCAGCAAAACCGAGAACAACAACAAAAACACACGAAAAAAACTTCAAAAAACACGTTTTGATAGTTATGAATGATTTAATCATGAGCTTTGCATAAATGTCCTTGTGGTGTAACAAGTTAGAGGGGGTGGCAGAGTTTGCCCCCCCACTTGTCATCTTTGAACAAATTGCAAAAAAACCCATTGTCTTCTTCTTTTTCTCATTTTCTCTTTATAAATAAGTTTAGTGGATGGCAATTTCAACCCTAAACTTATATTTATTGAGCTTTGGCCCCCCTGCGGTGTTGAGAGTGCAGAGGTATGCTGGTGGGGAGCGAGGGTAGGTTACTTTGACATTGACTTTTTCTGTTGAACTTTTTTGACCTGGATAATTTCCGCTTTCGATTTTTGGCTTTGTCTTTCACAGTCTTTTCCATTCCGAGTCCAGTTTTGTTGTTTTAGCTTTGTTTTTCGTCCTTTTCTTGGTTATCCGTTCCTGCACAATACAATTAGCAAAACAAGCGTATCTTTGGCATTTTAAGTCCGTTTTTGGTTATTTTAGCTTGTTTTTAAAGGTAAAAGGTATGTGTATTTAAGCACATACCAGTCACTCACCGTCTCTCCACCGCGTATCACCCATAAACTAGTGGGCAAGTTGAGGTGTCAAATTGTGGTTTAAAGCGTATTCTTGAGAGAACCGTGGGAGAAAATCGTGCCTCCTGGTCGGACAAACTAGATGATGCTCTCTGGGCCTTCCGCACGGCTTACAAAACACCCATCGGGTGCACTCCGTATAAGCTTGTGTATGGAAAGGCATGTCATCTACCGATCGAGTTAGAGCACAAAGCCTACTGGTGGCCCTCATCAGTACACAAATATTGTGTTTTCAAACTGCGGTATGATCTCAGAAAGTTCAACTGAATGAACTAAATGAACATCGGTGATCACCCTAACGAAAACTTCTTTGAAGCTATAAAGATAAAACCAGAAGGATACAATGAAGCTAAGAACAAAAAACCCCCCGCACCCCTCGTTGTTCGAAACGTTGGGAAACCTGAGTTCTCACTTTTCCACACTAGACTGGAAGATATTCTTTAGGCAAAATGAAATCTCCGTTGGAGTGAACCATGTCACTGTACCCCAAGTTTTTTTTTTCCGGTATGGCACACCGTCCGATTTAACCAAAACTCCGTGCCCCACTTTCAAAACTGAATGTCAATCGTATAAAACACTACTTTGGTAGGGACATAACAAACCGAGGTTATTTCCCGGACCCTCCAGGGACGTCCCCAAGGACCAATAAAATTCGGGGGACGGGTCCAAGCATAGCGACCCTAAAACAAGCCGCTTCGTCGGGGCACCCCATGGCTTTATCAGTATAGTTAATAAAAAAGTAGTTTTTGTGTGTAGAAGGCTTAGCTTTTCCATTACCACCCCACACTGTTTTGTCCATGTGTTGTGAGCATTTGTATTGAATAATCCACCAACCAGGAATATTCCCCGGATTGTGAAGACTCTCATGCAACAAAAAGTTTCACATCCACAGATATCTTTATTGTTGGGAATCCCAGTATCCAAAATAAAAAAAAAAAAACAAAAAAAATATTTAATTTGTGTTTATGGCTAATCGACTAAACGTTTTATCAAAGTCTTTGTGCACACTCATTAAAACGGCCTTGTTAAGCAAGATTTTTTTGACGTAGGAAAATCCCCTTATGCGACGAAGAAGACATCGAGGACGATGTTTAGGTCTAGTATGGGGGTCTGGGCTTCTACAACCGATTAGATAGATTTGAGAGCGCGTGCTCTGTAGCGTGCTCTGTATACCACCGCTCGACACGCGTTGGATATAAACCCACCGAGAGAAATGTATGAGTCAAAACAACAATCCTAGCAAATCTGTAGTACACAAGAGCGTTACACACAGACCCTCGTATAGAGTAGCGAACGAATATTACACAGTTATGTCCGACTCTCTATTGATCACGACGGATTGAGAGAGTAGAGTACTATTCGAACCTAATGGGTAGAATGAGAATAATATTTATATTGGACTCGAACGGGACAGCCCGGTGTGAGCCCTAGCTAGTTCCTCAACTTACGCTTGTAGGCTAAGCATACACGAATTCTGATTGCTTCAAAGTTTATAAGGTGAAGAACAAGAAGTGATAGAGTTAAATATAAGTTTATGTGCTGAGCAAGATTCTTCTAAAACTTATATGAGTAACTTGTGGCTTTTTCTCCCATTAGCTTCTAATCCACCTAATCATACGTGCTCAATTCAATTCAACTAAGTCAATTCAATGTTTTTAGAAAAACAGCTTTAAAAATTGAACTTGATTCTTTAACATCGAGATTTTTCTGTTCTTAAATAATTTCGAAAGTTAAAAATGCCAAAGAAGCAATAATGAATTATGATGCAAAAATGCAAGAATATGAAATTATGCCATGAAGCATACTTGATTATATGGAATAAGTAAAAGATGTGTCTCGTAATCCCCACTCCCGCTAACCACGAGGTGGGGGTTCAACACTAAGACATCTTACTTCTAGGGATTTGGTGTGTTAGTGATATCTCACCAGGAAGCGAGTTCTAGTAGTGAGGGTTCCAACTAAACACTTATCCTTAGATAAAGGAAGACGAGTTGATGTGAATTCCAATACGCTAGCAACTGGGGTGGTTTTTCAAACTAAGAACACCGGTCGTTGTGGAGATATCCTACTAGGGAGCGAAGCCATGTAGTGTTCAGAACAAGTACAACGCTTCCTAGCTTTAAGCACTATGATTATGATGATGAAGATGAGCAAAAAGTTTCTACAGTTAAAATCTCGTTCTTAAAATCAAGTTACAAGTCCCTAATAAGTTGTAGCTTTGATCATGATTCATCTTCGAAATTACGACTATGGAAATAAGTTGATCTGATGGTATAGTAGAAATAGTACACACATTTAAAACATATATTCATGTTGGGCGTTAAAAGTTCACAAATCAAAGTATGAGTGCTTAGCATTTAGACTTATATTAGACACATGATCTTGTTTAATTTGCTTGGTTGGACTAGTGAAAAAAATCGGGGACGATGAATTTATCCGTCATGACATCCGAGATTATTCTATGGGCGTTTTCTCAATTCTATGATCCCAATGTTGATATAATAAAGGAAGTCAAACAGGAAGTAAAAAAAAATCCAAAAATATTAGGGATAGTTAGTGTATAGATAAAAAATGGTGAAAACGGGACTTGTCGAAGCTATTGATTCTTTAGTTCCCCTTGACGAACACTTTGCTACTTTTCGAGGTTATTAGTCGAGGGGGATTGAGATTCTTAGTTTTCGTAAATGTTTACTTCATAACATTGCGTGAGGACACGGCAATACCTTAGTATGGGGGATTTTGGTATGTGTTTAATTACACATACCTTTTACCTTTAAAAACGAGCTAAAATAACCAAAAACGGACTTAAAATGCCAAATATACGCTTGTTTTGCTAATTGTATTGTGCAGGAACAGAAATTTAAGAAAAGGACGAAAAACAAAGCCAAAACGACAAAACCAAAAGTCAAAGTCCAAGCCCAAGCCTGAAAGTCAACCCAAGTCAACCCCGACAAATCCAAAAGTCAACATGTGAAGAAAAATAAGTTTGAGGGTTAAAATTGCCAAATCCTAAACTTATATTTAAAGAAGAAAAAGAAGAAATAAAGAGAGGGGTGAAATCTGCCAATAAGGGAAAGTTAAACTACAAGGGGTGAAACTGCCAAGTCCCCTAAGTTATAACTGCCAAGGACGTACGGTGCAAAGGGTGTTATAACTTTTGGGGACTATTTCTGCCAAGTCCCCAAAACATATAAACACCAAGGACCAACCTTGCAACACTCCATATAACTTTGGAGGACCAAAGCTGTCAAAACCCCAATCTTCCACCCTGTCACCCCCAACCTTTATAAACCCAATTTTTCCCGCCAAAGATGTATTCTCCCCATACACCAGTCTTTACCCTTCGTTTTCTCCTCAAACCCTGCAACTATTAACCACAAGGGATTAACCCTTAATCCCTATCACAAATCCCAATTGCCAACTTGGCAATCTCACAACTTTCGAGCATGATGAAGGGTGGAGATGATGATCCGAACAAGCACAAAGGCAATCCAAGGACTAAGAATTGTTTGTGTTTTCTACACTCTCACAACAAGCACAACTGGATGAAGACAAGAGGTCAAGACCTAGTCGTTTTTTCCTATATAAAGCATTGTAAAGCCACAAGCTGTGGAGTAGTTTTTTAAGTGTAGTTTTTAAGTAATTCTTAGTATTTTTAAGTTTAAAGCTTTTCATGTAATTGTACTTTACCTTTGTTTAATAAAAATTCAGTTAAGTCATTTATTTGTGTGTTCTAAGCTTCAAGTGTTTCTAAAAATCTTTCAAGCTCTCAGTTTAAGCTATTCACATAACCTGTTAAACACATTTTTTATATATACAAAAAGTTAAGAGAAATTCAAGAAAGAACAAAGGCACTGTTGGAATGAAACAAGCATGGAGGAATAAGCAAATGTGGATGGCTTATTGGGTTTTTGCTTAGTCTTAGCTTATTTATAAGCTGTGGGGTAGGAAACGTAGAGCTTATTAGGTCTTCAAAGAATCCTTTTGAACAAAGGATTAAAGGTAAAATTTCTTTTAAACTTTGTTTTTTACTGTAGCAATAAGCTTATTCAGCTTATTTTTAGCTTATTGCTGTTATTATACTTATTAATGTGTATTTATGCTTGTTTATGCCTTTCATTTCATTTATATGCAATTTTAGTTAAAACTGCCAAGTAAAGCTCATTTCTGACCCTAGCTTATTTTCATTTTTAAAGTGCTTATTTGCTTTTCTTTTTGTCCTTTTACTGTCTTAAATAGCTTAAGTAGGGTTGGTGTTTTAAAAAATTCAGTTTAAGTCAATTTTCATAAGTTTTTAAGACCCATATTACAAAATTAAGTGTGTTGTGGATAACTTAAAACGGTCAAAAAAGGGTTTAGTATGGTTAAGGTCATTTAGTGAGTTTAAGCATAAGTTTTAAGTTGGAATTAAGCTGTTTCAGAAGTTTTTAAAGTTCAAAATTGTTTTTCAAAAGATTTCAAAACCCTTGTGTTAACTGTGACTTTTAAAAAACACCACAAGTGCTTATTTAGTTAAGCACTTGTGAGTTTGAGTTAAGTGTCAAAAAGTGTGTGTTTTGTGGTGTTAAAAAAAGCTGTAACAAGCCCCTTTGTCTTTTGACTTTGTAAGTCAAAAATCACCAAGTGTTTGTTAGTGACAGTTTTAAAAATTCAAAAGCCCTTTTTCACCTTCAAAATTCAGCAAGATAAAATGCTTTTTAAAAGCCAAAAGTTTGTGCACAAGTTCAATTGCTAGAGTAATCCATCTGTTTGAGCTTAATTTTTTGTTTAGAGCTTATTTGACAGCTTTTTAAAAGCTGTCAAATAAGCCCTTGAGTTTAGTCTTAAAGCTCCCCTGGTGCAAAAGGGAGACTTTAGGCTTATTTTTCTTAGCTTTTAAGTGGTCTAAAGTCCAATTTCTTGGCTTATTTCAAGAGCCTATAAGCTCTTGTATAAGCCTCTTAAGTTTCATACCTTAAGAAGCTTATTAGATAGCTTAATTTTAAGCTCATATGAGCCCTTTCACTGTTTTGCTTAGTGTAAGTGTAGTGATTGCTTATTTTTACTTTTAGCATTTTCAGCTTATTTCATAAGCTCACTTGTGTTCTAAAATAGCTTATTTAGATAGATGAGTTAAGTTGTTAAGCTTGTGCCTTTTTCTTAGCTTATTTAGAGTCCAAAGTAAGTGCAATTTTAGTTTTAAGCTTTCATTTAGTTTCTGTCACACTTAAGCTTTTTCCAGCTTATTAGTTTTAAGCACTTAGCCTTTTTAGCTTCCCTAGGTTAGATTTAGATAACCCCTTAGCTTATTTAGTCCTAAGTCAGCTTATTTCATCCTCAAGTGCAAATGACTTAGCTTTTCTAGCTTTAAGTCCTCTTTAAGCTATTCTGTCGACCTTTAAGCTTATTTTTAAGCTTATTTAGAGCTTTTCGTAAAAAGTTGTAGTTGACAAAGTTGTTAAGCCCCACGAGCTTAACAACTTTGCTTTTTGAAGTTTTCGAAAAAAAAAGGGAAAGACAAGAGGTCCGGGTGAGCAAGACTCGAACCCAAGACCTCTCGATACGATCCCTCTTTTACACACACCCTCACCGCTGCGCCCTTGGGACTTTTCTGTTATAGTCCCAAGGGCAATAGTATTTATAGTCTTTTTCACCCTTTAAGCTTATAAGCTGTAACAGCTTATTTCGGGGCTTATTTCTTAAGCAAACTTTTGTTTCTTATTTTTCCTAGGATTGTTTTAGTGTCTAATATTTTTTGTAAAAATTTCAGAATTTTTCGTAATCATTTACTATTTTTTATAATTTAATTTAGTTAAAAGTTTTAAAAATTCATAAAAAATACAAAAATTATCAAAAAAATATTTTTCTTTTTTAGAAAATTTTATTTTGTCATCTAGTTTGTAGGAAAAATATAAAACATTTCGTAGGGACATTTTTACAACTTTTCACTTTTTAAAGAACGGTCCGGGTGCGGGATTTTGGTCCTTTGATCGTTTTTTGGGGGTGGTCCAAACGAAACTCCGTTTTCGGTCAAAGTCATTTATTCATCTTCGTTTTTGTTCCGTAGAGTAGTTTAGAAGTAAAAATTTCTTCGTAGGGTTATTTTTAAAGATTTTAGGTTTTTCCCCCTTTATTCGGGATTCGTGCTCTCGCTTTCTAGTTTAATTTCATAATTTCTAGGTTTTTCTTAAACGTTTTAGTTTGTTATTGTTTAATTTGACTTTTCCACACTTTCAATTCAATTCTCTCCTTCAAACTCAAATCTTCGACTGTATCGATTCTCCAGTCCAGCCTCGTTGGGGATAAACGACCCGGGAACACTCTATACTACTTCTCGGTTTTATTGATTCTGCTTCTGGACTATTCTTACTATATATATTCTATATTTTATTATATGTTATATATATTTTAAGGGGATTTTTAGTTTTTATTAAAAAAAAAAAGAGCTTGGACGGATCTGACACCAAGATGGTGCGACGTTAGAAAATAAACACGGCACAAGGGTGCGTTTGGTTGTATTAGCACCGAACAGGTGCGTTTAGTTTAGCAGGTTAGCAGCTAGGGGTGTTCGTTTGGTTTTTGTTTCCGTACTAAGGGTGCGTGGTTTATATGTAACACCACGAGGGTGTGTTTGGTTTGCTAGAATCGACAAGTAGGGTGCGTTTTGGTTTACATCAGATTAGGGGTTGGGTTCGAGTCAGCAGCCGAATAAGGTGTGTTTGGTTGTTCGTATTGCACCAAGAGGTGCGTCGAGTCTTGTGGAAGCACCGAAAGGGTGCGTTGGGTGGGCATTTTAGCACCGAAAGGGGCTTGGTCTCAGGCAATTTTCTCTGAAAGGAGTGTTTGGTTTGGCAGATTAACCAAACAGGGGTGTTTGGTTTGGCAGTTAATACCAAGCAGGGGCGTTTGGTTTAGTAGATTGCACCAAGGGGTGTGTTTGGGTTAAGAGAAAGATCATAAGGGTGCGTTTGGTTTAGCAGATTGCACCAAGGGGTGCGTTTGGGTGAGCAAGAAATGCATAAGGGCGTGTTTGGGTAAGCAGAAACAACCTTTAGGGTGTGTTTTGATTTATATATCGATTAATAAATATATCATAAGATTTCATACATATAAAACTGGATTAAATGGTGGTATGGTTAAATAAATGTTTTAAATATTATTTAATCTCGCTAATTTATATATATTGACCACGCGAGTAAATTACAACACGGATTGATTGAAAAAGGATTAAGTTATACAAATTTTAAGATTGTTAATTTGTAATATTTCAATAACCGGATGAACAAACGGAAACTATACTTTCACAAATGGGATAACTATTTAGCACCGTCAACGAAACAATATAACTAGATTATAAAATATTATTTTTATCAATTTTTATAATTGCAACTAGAAATTAACATCATAACCTTGTAAAAGCTTTAAAAACATAATCCTACATGATTTGTAAACTTTCAAACAAACGATTAACTTTTAAGCTAAGAACTTTTATTCATTTAAGTGGTATTTACTAAAACGTTCAAATATATTTGCTTAATCATTACTACGATTCCTTAATAATATTTGCAAAGTATTATATACTTCAAATTATTCATTTGATTGTTTATCTTATTATATAATTCACCATATGAATTATATAATTGCTTGTTTTTCATATGTAATATATACGAGATATATTACATACTCTGCTATATGACCACCACCCTACACTGAATTATATAGCTTTTTGATTATTTATTTAACCAACCACCAAACTATTACAACTTTAAATCTAAATCTTTTATCAACGTATTACATTGATGTACTCATTCATCGGGAAACCCAAGTATATCATCCTAGGCTAGTAGGATATAACCGTTAAGGTAAACCGCAACTTCTTGGTCGAGCCGTTTCAGTTTCCGTTTTGTCTGGCGCTTAATATGCGATAAGTGTAAGTGGCGAGGAGGTAGAACAAACAACCCCGCGCAATCATTCAACAACCTCATGTAATTTTTATAGCACCCTCTTTTACATGTTTTACATTGTTTTACCAAATCTCGGGGAGAACACATGCTCATTACGAACATGTTTATCTCTCTCTCTATGATTTACATACTCATACTTATACTCATTTACAAACTGGGTTACTTGGTTTATATAACACTCTTTCTACTTAGGAATTTAAGTATTTAAAGCTGTTTATGAATACAATGGTTACTTCTTCATTGGACACAAGTATTTTCGGTTATCATCCCCTGTTTACGTGTTGCCTAAGTAGCGATTAGACCACTCAATGCCCGAACTATCATGAACTGTTAATTTCTTGACTGGAGGACCGGTTGAGGGAGCGCGAATGTTATAAATAGATCTATTGGGACTAATTATCCCTATCCGGGTGAGTAGCGCTCACTGTGCCAGTTTGCCGGACAACGGATATATACCATGTCGAATCTCATTTGGTGTCTTGGTCAGACACCGGTAGGGCATAAGTCATTTGGCATATTATATGCTACATAAATTAGCTTCGGTGTCATGAGCTTAGCGCAACAGTAGATACATTTTGTGTGATGCTGTATTTGTTATAGTAGTCACATACATTTTGGAAATCTTGTGGTCCACACTACTTTGTTGAATATTACTGATTACTAAACACCTTTCATTATACTGTGGTGAAGCAGTAGACACTATACTTTTCGGTTCTACATTTACACTTACATTTTTGACGACTATTATAGGAATTGGATTGGTCATGCATACTTTATAAATCTTTGGATTTCAACAATTACATTTATTCTTACAAAACTCTATGAACTCACCAACTTTATGTTGACACTTTTAAGCATGTTTTTCTCAGGTGAATTAGATGCTTGGCCTACTTGATATGCATTGGAGTCTACTACATTCAAATGATCAAATCTCGTTGTATTGTTTTCAAGCTTTTCATTGTGATGCAATTATGGGACAAATGTTATGTCAATTTCAAGAAAATCAACGAGATTACTTTTCAAACGACACATTTAGAGGTCGTTCTCTTGTATCTTGTGCTGTTGTATTATGAAGTAACGCCCCCGGACATATTTCCGCTGCGACACATTTTTGGGGGTGTTACAGATTGGTATCAGAGCACTGGTTATAGAGAACTAGGTTGCATATTTTACCCTAGACTATAACCGTTTTCACAAACATTGCATCACATCAAACATTTTCAAAGTGAATACACACTACTTGCTTATGTGCTTACATTACTTGTTACCTTAAGTGCTTACATGACATACATATATATAATATGTATGCTTGCATTCCTTTTGCGTATATCGTACGTTTATTTATATAAGAGTTATTTATATAAATACTAGAACATTTCTTAAGACATCGTGAGTTGCACAATGGTCTCATTTACACCTCAGACATTGTGAGTTATACAATGGTCTCATTTTACTTCTTAGACATTGTGAGTTGCACAAGGGTCTCACTTCGTTCTCAGACATTGTAAGTTAAACAATGGTCTCTAAGAGTATTATTTTATTCATAGCTTTATACAATATCGTTTTACACGGAACCCGTCACAGTTTTGTTTACATGGAATTATGTGTGAATCTAAGTATCACAAGTCTTGTATGGGCGGGACTTGTGATAGGAGGATTTATATGATGATTGCTATGTTGACTGGTTCATCGAGACTTACCTTATTTACTCTAACCGAGTACTCATTAACGATCTTGAACTCTATGTCGATATTCCCTGATAGTTTTACTCCCCGTCTCCGAAGACGAGTTTTGAACACTCGTCCCATACTCATTAGAGCACATGCATCGTCGTGTCATCCACCACCTTGGAAGTTATGTGAGTACACGTATTGCATCAGAAATTATTAAGTAGGATGATTTATAATCTCTTTATTTGAAAGGATTGGGACGCCTCTTCATTTAAATAAATAAATTGTAAATCACCGAACCATAAGTTTATCAATTGATTATTTACATAAATTGGGACGCTTCTTTATGCAAATAATAAATTATAAATGAGTGGGCTTAATGGTATCCGATATGAGACGAGTATGAACTCGAACCCGATAATCAACGGAATCCGTTAAAAAGGTCTAGAAACACAATCGTGTCTTACCACTCAGCAGAATCTTAAGGCCTCACTTGGAACTACCTTATCTCCTTCTTGAGTTATTACTTTTGCCGTTGCTAATCCTCGCGATCACGAACTGTTCGTGGAACTAACAGACTTGTTACACACTTGAACTAATGGAGTTGATTCATCCTCGAACTAACGACTGAGTACCGTATTCTGCCGTCTATCGCATAAGCTCTTCCGCGAGATCCTCCCATTTGTTGAACTTTATTCTGGGGATATTGTTTCTCGAAATGTCCTCACTCTCTGCATCCCATCACTATTTGTTATAGTTATTATCGTTATGGTTGCTGTTGTTGGGTCCTGGAGCGGTCCCAGCTTGTACAACTTTATCCAATAGGTAATGCAACCCCCCTTAAACCAGATAAGCACCTATCGATGAAAGAGATAGTCGGACTAGTCATTACGGGCCACTAGTACGAAGACTTAAGTGGCGATACATCCTAGTACTGCCTAAGTAAGTTGGATACTTACTTCAATTAGCCTCGTCCGTTACAGATATCAGAAACGAGACTTCGTCTTGGAACATTCAAAACTGTCTACAAACATACTCACGCGACTACACTTTCTCCTTCGATGCTTTCACTATTAAGAGACTTTCTTTATAACGCGGTTATACCCATTTTGATGGATTAAATATCCTGGTCAAGCCTAGCCAAAAATTTTGGTATATTGAGAAGTGTCGAAACACCGAATTTTTCTGAATAAAGTTATCAGCGTCTTGTTTAGAACTGGTTTATTAAATCTTAAATATTTTTTTGGTCACACAATCGGTTAACACAAATTAAATCTCGGGACGAGATTTCTTTAAGGGGTAGGTACTGTAACATCCGGTAATTTTCGAAATTTTAAATGACTATTTTACCCTTTGACTTTTTGGGTCTAACTTGACTTTTTAACTTTTGGTCATTTATTGTCACATAAAAGTGATTACCGCGTAACCGGTAAAATTTTCGGAATATATTTTAAATAATAAATCATATTTATTATTACATCTCTCATGTGCAAGTTATTTTTAACTTATTTAACTTGAAAACGAAAAAGATATATGTTATTCCTAAACTGACTTATCAAAAACGACCCACTAAATCACGTTTTCACGAGACACTAAAGCAATTTGATTCGTAAAAACGGACATTCTTGACAACTTTTTGTTTTAGCCCCCGAGACCCAAAAAAAAAACAGGACAAGAAAGTGAATGAATTCCCTAGAAGATTATAGAAACAAGAAAATAATTAAATTATATTTAATTAACACTTTTTATTAAATAAAAATAGTTAATAAATTAGTCATCATTTTATTTAGTAACGTTTGTTGAAGACGCAAATATTCGAGTAAAAAATCATTTTACGGACAAAGTTTATCAAAATTAAACAAATAAATAATAAACGTTTTAAATAATTTGTATTAAACGTTTATGAAAAAATAAAAAAAAAATGTCGAGAGAAAGACTTGTTATTATGGGAAAAATTATTTGAACGCAATGGGCAGGTTGCTGTGTTTTGAATCGTCGTTAAGTGGTTCAAACGAGCCCTCCGAACCATTAATTACCAAAATTTACACTTTTGGTCCCTGTGAAATATTTATATAATCAACCCTAAACTATTGGGCATTTATCATTTCACTTTATAACTTTTAATATATATATAAAAAGTTATATATTTTTTTCATTTCATTTCTTATAAAAACACACACACCTCCATCTCTCTCTCTCTTTTTCCGGCGACCACCACCGCCACTCCAGCGCCACCTCCGGCCGCAAAAAAAATTTTACTGGCGGAGTTTTCGGACGAAGTCCAAAAACGTTTCTCATCACCCGATCTACCCGATCCCTACCACCACGCGCCGCCACGTGCCTATATCCACCACCACAGCCGCCACGACACCAACACCACCGCCACATCCACACCACGCCATCATCACCACGACCGCCGTCACCCTCTCCTCACAACCATACCACCACAGCCGCCACCCCCTCCCTTTTCGGCTGCTACCTCATGACTGCCCCCCACCACCACCGTCCTCATCATCATCGTCACCATCAACCACCAACAAGGGTTGCGTTGATTCTTGTGGCGAGATACCACACGAAGGTGGTTTGGTTCGAGTGGCTATCACACAACACCGAGGGTGCGTTGGTCTCGGTTCATGGCACCTAGGGTGCGTTGGTTTCGTGAAAGCACCACATCGGGTGCGTTTGTTTGGTTTTTCATCAGATTAGGGTGCGTTTGGTTTCGGGTTTAACACCAAAATAGGGTGTGTTGGGTTATTATAACCTATTAGGGTGCGTTGGTTTTGTTTCTCAACCCCAAGGGTGCGTTGGTTTCGATCTCAGCCCGATTAGGGTGCAGTTGGTTTACATATCCGCACCAAGGGTGCGTTTGGTTTCTGTTATGCAACATAACGGTGCGTTTGGTTATTAGTAACAGCCATAGGGGCGTTTGGTTTGAAAATTTGACAATAAGGGTGTGTTTGGTTAATAAAACAACCACAAGGGGTGTTTGTTTCTGGGTTTTGTATATACATATATATATATATATATATACACTACAACAAAATGAGCTTAATGTAGCATTTTACAAGCAACACTTTTTAAATGTGTTGCATTTTTCACAAAATTAGTGAAAATGCAACATTTTCAAAATAAGTGTTGCATATTAATATCAAAAACAACGCGCTCACGGTCCGAAAATCGAATCGGACAGACTAAAACCAGACCGGACCGAAACCGAGTTTGGCCAAAACACCCATGCGAAGACCGGACCGAAATGGTCCAGTCCGGTCCGGATCAGTCCAGTCCGGTTCGGTCTTCGGTAACAAGGGATAATTGCCGATTTTTTCGTAAGACCGAACCGGACCGGAGAACCGAAAATAAAAAAAAGGATGGACCGAGGATCGAACAGAAATAGGTTCGGTCCGGTCTGATCGCTCTGGTTTGGGCCAATTTCCCGCTCTGGTCCACGATCTGTTTAGCTCAACCCTTGTTAATAGTGTTACACAGTCATAGAATTTTACCACAACTCATCACTCATTTGCCAAACGACTATTAGAAATCAAAATATCTACTGCTCCTTTGCCAAACGACCACTAAAAATTACAATGGTCATTGCTCACTAGTCACTACTTACCGCACCAAAAATCTTCACACCTCTCCGCGCCAAACATACCCTATATTTCAAAAACATATATAGAGAATGGTGCATATTAGTTATTTGAGCACCGCGTAGCCTAAAATTTTTGAGATCCATGAGCGGGAAATACTTTTCACTTTTCCCTCTTTTGTGTTTTTAATTAAACAAAAACCCACCAAACACTACAACTGTTTCTTGACTTCTTCCACAATCTCTCTCACACCAGTTCTCACATGACCGTCCCCATGGTGTCACTAAACCTTGGCATTCAACAAGGTCAGTGTGTGTACCATTAAATTATACCAATTTCTAGGGTTTCAAGTCGATTGAATGTTTCCTTCATCTATTTATAGGAGTTTCCATCGCTTAGAAGTCGACGACACACCAAGATGAAAAATCCCATAGTCAGGGTAGTAGATCTGCATGATTGTTACTTAATTTATGTGGATTTAGGTATAAGTTTTTTTTTATTTTACTATTTTTCATTTTGAATCTTTGATTATATGTTTATTTTATTTATCTATCTATATATGATGATTAAACTCGCCTAATTCAATACATGGGATTGATACATTACGTTTGTATTTTAAGGTAGTGTGCAATGGTACTTAGGTTGTTTAGAAATTAAATTGCCTTTAATGTGATAGAAGCGATTGATACATTACATTTGTATTGATTCCTGGTTCACCATAAACAACTAACAATTCTAGTTGTATGTTGTTACCATGTCACAGTTTTCAATGTTGAGATCATCTTGTTATAACCTGATGCCTTGTATTTGTAACAATTTTATCCAAAGTGTAATGTGGGAGGTGCTTATAGATTTTCTGTAGTAAAAAACTAAAAACATGAGCCTGTGGATCCCTTTCTAATCTCAACCAAGCTGACCCATTTCAATCCATGACCAACAACCTAAATAACAGTTGATTGTCCAGCCTTTTCTCATAAGATACTTCAGACAATAATCCACCTTATTTTGAATCCAGCTTCTTTATGGTGGGATTTTGGAATTTTGAGGTCTCATCTTTTGTCAAACTAAAAGTTAACAGATTTTAACTACTTCTGCCTCCTACTGTGGTTAATGCAAATGCAAGTTTAGCTGATGTTGAAGAAGTTAACGATATAGCCGACGAATCTGATTATGATGTCACATTATGGGACTGGATGCCATGAGATCGATGGAGACAATGTCGGTGATATCTAATGAGAGTTATGTGGTTGAAAATCATAAGGCAATCTTGTTTAAGTTAATATTTTGTAATGTTATATTGTTACATTAGAGTAAGCTTTTAGTTATTTATACTTTGTATGCCTATATCTTTTTTTTAAACATCCCTTTTAGTTATCTTAACAGATTTTTTTATTTGTATGTTGGTGATATAACATGTAGGGCTGTGATTTTTTGTTTATTTTAACATCACTTTTAGTTATCTCAACCGATTTAGAATTAATGCTCACATAATGAAACCAATTAACTAATGTTCTGGTGGACTTGCAGTAGGTTAGTTATGGAGAAGAAGCTTGAGCTAGTAGAGGATCATAAAAGAAATAAGGCTGAACTAGAATATATGCGTAAAGAAATTGAAGACCAACGTGAAAAATTAGTTACCTCCAAGAGCTGTTCGACAGTCTTTCACATGAGTTATCGTATATGTTTGGTTCAAGGTACGTTCCTCTTATTCGAATTCCGTACAAAACATGCTCTAAACATAATAATGACTAAAAGGTTGGCGTGTTTATTGGAGTGTTGTATATGATATATGAAGTCATTTAATTGACGCACAATCTAATTAGGAAAGAGGTTGTGTTTGTTGAAGAAAGAGTTGCATACTTTCGTATGCAACTATAAAAATAAAATAAAAAATTCTAACTGTTATCTTAGACGTCCTTTCACATCTTAAGCAAGTTGTGACATTTTCGTCAATAACACGCACAACCAAACTCTTAGTTTAACCTAAACTCATTATCACAATCACTCAATCTACATAGGTGCTCGATTAATCTTGAATACCTTCATTGAAAACCCATAAAGCAAATCTTTAACATGAAATAAAAAATATCCACTAACTTAAAACTAATAAGGAGCTAAAATTAATCATAAAAACTGAAAAAGGCCTATTTTTACCTTTGTGAGAAGACTAATATGTCTTCTTCACTGATTGTGCCGCGATTTGCTTATTTGATGGATCATTCATTAGTGTTTGATGGTTAGTTCTCCCTTTGAACTACCATCCAATTGTATCTTAAACTGCGCAATCCTGTAGTTACATATCTTGGTAAAACTTGCAACAATCCCAAAAAAAGACATTTGTATTTGAGAATAAATACGTCAAAGTCAAGTTATGAGTGAGCTTAGTTCTAATTTATATATGAATGTAACAAGCATCAGGAGAACATACTCCCCGGACCATGAAGGGATAATTTTGGAGCAATGACATATATGCCAATTAGAATGGTTTTAACACAACGAATCAACATCTTCTATTAGATATTTCAAGGACCTTTTATTTCATTTTTATATTGTTAGTTAAAATCCATTTAAAAGGAAGAAACACATAGCTAGTTATATACATATCCACATTCACAATCTGTACAATATAAGTCATTTTTATAGTTACATACTTTAAACGCCCTACGAAAAAGGGTGTGTTTGTTGAAGAAAGAGTTGTTAATGTTCCTGTTCGCAATCAGGTTAGTTATTATCTTTTTTATCATTGCTTTGTTTGCTATATTCGTCGTTATATGTGTGATTTGCCTTTTAATCAACGTGATAGATTTCATACAATAATTGCAATTAGATGATGTTAGCTTATAAAAGATTTAGGAGAATGTAAGTGTCTTGTAGGAGAGCGTAGTTATGGACTATCTTTAAATAACACGCAACAGAAAACCTATCATCTAATGTGTGCTTAATTGATTGCTAACCTTGGACGATGCCAACAAAAAACAAAGAAGTGAAGGAACTAAACCCGAGAAGAAGTAGGAGCCTTTAAGAAACATATGAAGCTCATAGTTGTTGCAGAATAGGACTATGATTGTATGTATCTTGAAAGCAAACTCGTCGAATACATAGAACCTAAATAGGCGCGTGTTAGGTAAGTTGACTCGCCTATTAGATTAATTTCATAGCTCAGATTAACAACCTTTGTCTCATCTTTGTTTTGCGATTCCTCATTTCTATTAATAGGGGTAGCATCTACACTGACGCTATTGTTGTGCATGCCAAATATGAAAAAAAATCTTTTGCGTATCTCCTTTTTTACAAATATATCCCATCTTAGACCAAATCGGCTTATCCTCGTGACCACATACTATTGCAACACCATTAAATGTGAAAATTTTAACCCCCTCATCCTACATGGCTTGAACTCGATTAATGTTCCACGATTAAGTTATATCACAAACATTAACGTGAAATTTCATTTGTCTTCAGCTATCCTGTAATATGTTATAGCAGGTTTTAACCATCAGTAACTTTTGATGTTTTTGAGCCTCATGCTTTTACGAACACCTAGTCCGAACTCCTAGTATGCATGTCATGAATAAGCTATGGAACTTTCAAATAAAGGCAACACTGTGTTGCTCTGCAGAACCCTGCTATCAGTTGCATAAGGGATCCTCTCTTGACCGCATGTCCGCGTCGTAATTTTTCCTTCTTCATGTTGCAGAATATTATTTGTGATACATTTTCTTTGCCATACAGTGTAATTTGTGATTTGGTTTGTTAGTATTTTTTTTAACAAGATCCTTCTGCAGGTTCACTATTTCAACAGCAATGCTATATATTTGGACCCCCTGATCTCTATACACAAATCAAGTGTAGCTTTTGCAACCTTTCAACAGATGCTAGTGTCCTTTTACTATGTGATCTTTGTGACTCAACTGCTCACACCTACTGTGTCAGTCTTGGTCACCATGTTTAAGGTCCCATGGCGATAAATGTTTAAGCCTTCCTTGCAAAGATGAACTCAAGATATCTAGGATTACATGGAGTTTGATTGCTTTTTCTTTTGTTCACCAGAAGTTTTATGTTGGTTATGTTACATTAGACAATTTTGTCAACGTACACAACGATGTTATCTATGATATTTTATTATTCCTTTGGTTGAACAAATATTAATTACTAATGTATTATTAGACCTTTTCAAAGAACGTATGATCCAATATCACATATTTGGCATTGTATTATGTGAAACAAAAGTGTTACTAATCATTTATAAGAGTGTCACCTTATATGATGGAAACAACTAGTAGTGTTGCGTTTCACATAATAAAGTGTTGCAAAATTAGTTATAATAATGAGAAAGTGTTTCCCTTGAATCTAAAAGTGTTGTGGTTGCGCGAAAAATGTTTCATTTCATTTTGAAAAGTGTTGCACTTAAGTAAAAGAATTGTTGCATTTTAATGTAAAAAGTGTTGCACTCTGGTATAGAGAGTGTTGCATTTAATGTAATAAATGTTGCAATTAAATGTGAAAGTGTTACAGTTAAGTTTAAAAGTGTTGTCTTTGAGTGTTTAAAGTGTTGCACTTAAAGTATCACACTTGGTAAACATAGGCAACACATTTAAAAAATGTTGCACATTCCAATTAAAGTGTCGCTTATACCTAAGGCAACGTTACATAACGTAGCACTTGATAAAGTGTCACATTATGCGTAATGCAACATTTTAAACACATAATACAACACTTTATGAGTGTCACTTTAACTCTATTTTGTAGTAGTGATATATACATATATATATTAAAAGTTATATATTTATTCATTTCATTTCTTAAAACACACACACACACATTCACCCCTCTCTCCCTCATTTTTCGGCAGCCACCGCCGCCCCACCTCCGGCCATCGGAAAACCTTTTTCGGCGAGTTATCCGGCCGAGTCCAAAAACGTTTCTCACCAACCGATCTATCCGATCTACCACCTCACGCGCTGCCACGCGCCTATATTCACCACCACACCACCACTGCTACCACCGTCATCATCATCATCGTCATCATCATCGCCACCACGTCCACCCCACCACCATCATCATTACGCACCACCAAACACCACCGCCACCTTCACAACACCACAAAAAGGGTGCGTGTGGTTTTATTAAAAATCAACAGGGGTGCGTTGGGTTGGCAGAGCACCAAGAAAGGGTGCGTTTGGTTATGATAAAACCAACAAATAGGGTGCGTTGATTTTGCACCTGCCGGGGTGCGTTCAGTTTAAGCGAAGCACGAAAGGGTGCGTGTGGGTTTGTCTTAAAACCAAAACGGGTGCGTTGGGTTTGTGGTCTCAGCCAACAGGGTGCGTTGGTTTTGTGGTTAACACCCGACGAGGGTGCGTTTGGTCCGGGTAAAAGCACCACAGCAGGGTGCGTTTGGTTTGCAACAATTAGGGTGGGTTCGGTTTGAGTTTAACAGCCACGGGTGCGTGTGGTTTTGTTAAAAACCCAAAAAGGGTGCGTTTGTTTTATGGCAGCAGCTATAGGCTGCGTTTGGTTGTTAAAACCGCACCAAAGTGGTGCGTTTGGATCTGGGAACATCGAATAAGGGTGCGTTTGGCATAAGAAAGGTGTTTGGTTGGGCAGATTCATCATAAGGGTGCATTTGGGTGTGCAGTTTGGCACTAAGGGTGCGTTTGGTGTAGCAGGAAAACCATACAAGGGTGTTTGGTTTGGCAGTTAACAGAGGGGTGTTTGGTTTGGCAGATTGCACCAAAGGGTGCGTTTGGGTTAAGAGAAGGACCATAAGGGTGCGTTTGGTTTAGCAGAAATGCAATAAGGGTGTGTTTGGGTTAGCAGTTAACACCATAAGGGTGTGTTTAGTTGGGCAGTTAACACTATAAGGGTGTGTTTGGTTTGGCAGTTAACACTCAAAGGTGTGTTTGGTTTGCTGTTTAACAGCTTTAAGTTGTGTTTGGTACAATAACCCACATAGGGTTTTCTTGGCTATATTGTTTAGTTAGTTATTAATTGTTGTTTAAAATATATACTTATTAAAACATGCGATGTTTTAAACATAGATTGGTTGATTGAAAAGTGAAAAACTTTGAGTTTTGTAAAAATGGAAAATGTCACTTAAACAAAAAGGTCATGGCGAAATTTCTAAAAATGTATATACTTATTATTTTATATACAACTCCTATCATCTTTGAAGGACGATAAAATGACAAAGTTATAATTTAAAGATATTTTAAATTATAATTTCACCATAACTCGGCAAGAAACCAAATACAAATTTATAAAATATTATTTTATAAATCCCGGCTAGAAAATAAAGTCACAACTTTGGGACGAACTTTAGAAACACCGTTTACTTAATTGGTAACCTTAAAACGTACGATTACGTTTATGCAAGAACTTTTATTTATTAATAAATTGGTGATTTACGAAAATGTGTCAAACCATTTGGTTTAATTATTTACTCACACTTATTATATACTACTTGCACGGTATAGTATACTTCAAATTAATCTTTTGATTTCTGGTCGTTATTATATAATTCGCTATATGAATTATATAATTGTCCATCTTTCAAGGTAATATATATGGAATATATTACATACTTTATTATATAATTCACCATATGAATTATATACTTTTGAATTATTTTACCGAACCAACCACCAAACCAAACTGCCACTCGGAACCTAAATCTTTTATCAACGGGTCGCGTTGATGTAATCATCCATCGGGTAACTAAATTCATTATCATAAACTAGTAGGATTTAACCGTTAAGATAAACGACAACTTCTCGGTCAAGCCGTTTTGTCTTTCGCTGTGTTGTGCATATCAGATGCATATCTGTCAATCGTTCTTCAACATCAAGGTGAGTTTATAGCCCCATGTTTTACTTGTTTTACATATATCTTGGGGTGAGAACATGCTTGTTTACAAATTCATTACATGGTCGATTACATACGTGTTTACAAATTCATTTACATGGTCGATTACATACGTGTTTACAAATTCATTTACATGGTCGATTACGGTCGATTACTTATGTGTTTACATGAATATTTACAAACTCGTTTACATACTCATTTACATATCTCACGATGAGATACATCACTGGTTTTCACTCATGGATACTACAACTTGGATTTCATTCTAATGATTATGGATTAGCTTAAGTTGCATGAACTGTTAATTACTCGGAGGGTAAGCGCAAATGTAATAAGATAGATCTATTTGGGATTGACAATCCCCGTTCGGGTGACTAGCTATCATCAGGAATGAACGTTATACCATGTCGGATCATGATTGGATTGGCGCCTGCGGGGCCAACAATCACATACACATGGATATTTTTATTACTGCCCGGGTGTTCTTGGAGGGGACAACCTACGATGGGTACATTCTCACAGTGCCTTGAATAAAGTGGCTTACAAACAAGTCTACGTCACAGTTTCATGAACTTAGGTGTGTAATCATAATAAAAAATGGTGACTATTGTATTAGATACAATGGTCATGCATACATTACAAATCTTGGATTTAAACATATATTCATACATTTTGTGACTATTTAAGGATTGAAATAGGTCAGGCATGCATTACAAATCTTTGATCCAACCTTTTAAATCATTTTATGATACTGTAGAGAGACATTAGTCACTAAACGTTTTACATGGTACTGTGACGACACAGTAGACAAATACATTCATTGGAATTTACATTTATACTTTAACTAACCTATGAACTCACCAACTTTATGTTGACGTTTTTAAGCATGTTTTTCTCAGGTGAATTAGATGCTTGGTTTACTGAAGTGTATTGGAGTCTAAATTGACAAGATTTCATTCATGGATTTCTACTTATATACAAATGATCAAATCTCGTTGTATTGCTTTCAAGCCTTTCATTGTGATGCAATTATGGGACAAATGCTATATCAATTTCAAGAAAATCAACGAGATTACTTTTCAAACGACACATTTAGAGGTCGTTCTCTTGTATCTTGTGCTGTTGTATTATGAAGTAACGCCCCCGGACACATTTCCGCTGCGACACATTTTTGGGGGTGTTACACTGTCGAATTGTTAGCAATGAACATTTCAAACTTATAAGGACCTTCATCAAGCGCTTTGTTAAGCCACTTTCGGTTTTCCCTCTTTCGATTTATATATCGTCTAAATCTACTTGCCCATGGTATATAACTACCCCTTTCAAGCATGGGAGGCCTAGTCTCAGAACCGGCATCAGCAAGGGATTGTTGATATGTTTTGGATGTTGACATTTCTTATGATTCAAAGATTGGATCTTTGTAGACGAAAATGAGTGATCTTTGTGAGAAAATTTCCAAACTCGGTATCAATTGTCAAATTCGGACAACACTGTTCTTCGGATATCACGTAGCTTGAAACTTGATACACTTCTCGAAAAGAACTAAAACTTGGACAAAGAATACTAACAAACTTGGTACTTCTTAAAACCTATTAAACTCGGAAATGCTATGAACCACAAACTCGATTAAGAACCAAAAATCAATTATTTCAAACTCGATAGAACCGAGTTTTGATAAATTCGTTGATTAAGAATTATCAATAACCACAAACTCGATATAACCGAATTTTATGATGACTGAATAATCCAAAACACATATAATCGTCAAATTCGATAGAAGTGAATTTGTACCCCGATTTTTTAAAATTGACGAATTTTTTTCAAAAACCCAATTCATGATAAAACCGTAAATTTGTGATGTTTTAACACTTTGTAAGATTATTTCCGAGAGTAAAATCACTAAGTCCTTATTTCACACTTTTTGATAAAACCGAAAATGTGAAAACGTATAAAACTCGATATTTACCCGAGTTTATCAATAACCTCCTAATATACGATTTTCGATAGAACCGAAAATGCGTATATATCTATTACAATACTTTTCGATCAAAAGTAAACTAATAGTGATACTGAAACTTCCAAAACTATAAGAAAAATGATCCGAAAATAAAAAAAATCACTTCCGAGAATGCAGAAACACTTCCGAGAACGCTAAAATACTACTGAAAATGCAATCTCCATAACTCGATAACACTCGATAACTTCCAAATACTCGAAATCGCTTGTCAAAACACAACTCGAAAGCTCAAATATCTCAACCGAATTCACCGAATGTCATCTCGAGGTTGTCGGACGTGTAAAAAGCTCACAAATCGAATCACTCTAATTCTCTAATGGCGTATGATACCACTTGATAGGTCTTGTTTATCTTGAATCATACATAATCAACCATGGAAGCTTAGAGAGAATAGTAGAGGAGGGCAAGTATTCAAATTTCAAATCTTATTAAAATGGAGGGAAAAAGGAAAAGTTTATTACAAGGCATCACCTTCTAATGATGATTAGAAGGGGTATTTATAGGAGAAGGAAGGAGGCTTCCCTTCCTTTATTTTTCACTTCTAGTCCCTATTCTTTGGCAATTATGTTATTTCTTACTTTTAGCATAATATACCTTATTACAAACTATTTTTATTCTAAACAAAATAAAGACTAATGACTAAATATAATTAAACCACATAATCGACACTTTTTATGAACCTAACAGGCACACAGTTTTGCAAATCCGAATTTTGGATTATTTTATGATACTAAATCTTACAAAATCTAATGCAATCTTCAAAGATTATGTTTAGATTTAGAAGGATATTTAAAGATATGATGATGTTATGGATGAGGTAAACTAATAAGCTTAGTTCTTTTAGAGAAATGTGTTTAAGCAAAATGTATATATATACATAAAAAGATAAGTTACTTGTGTATTAAAAATATGCAATGTGCAAGTACATTTTGTTAACTTGCATAAATGAAATTTGTAAGTAATCCTTACTTGGTTACTTACAAAAATGTGTAATTAACTTTGTTAGATTACTTACAAAGTAAAATGTGCAAGTAACTATTATACTTGTTTAAAAATAGAATGTACAAGTGGTGCGTTTAAAGTAAAATGTATTTTAAACGTTTTCAATGGTTTGTTTAGGGGTTTGATCATAATGCTACGTAACAAACATATACGAACCTGTGTTGTAATATACGAGGACTTAAGACGTCGAGATGTGTTGATGTATGTTGAGACAAAATATGATTACGAGTAACTTGTACATTATACGTTATGTATTATAAGTTACATGTTTGTCATCAACAAAACAAATGAGACTGTGTAGATTAAATATTGTAATATTTTCACTAAAAATATCCCCCTTTTTGATGATGACAAAATACATAAATGTAATATATAGTAAATGTAAAAGTTACTTGTATACCCATAATACCTTTACATTACCTTCTCCGTTTACACTCTTCTCCCCCTTTTGTCGAAACAAAAAGGGTGTGTCCTTGGAGTTAGACTTCGTTTCTCCCTAAAAGGCGAGCTTACATCATCCGTAGTGAAGTTAAATGGTCTATTCTAACCCCTTATGTTGTTGTATCCCCTAGGTAATTGTCCTTGGTTTATAGCGGATCTATGGATCAAATTTAAAAGCTGAACCTACAAAAAGGTTACTTTTATGCAACATATATATAAAAATGCATATGAGAACTATATGTTGAAGAAAATGACATCTTCCTTTGATCAAAACGCAAAGAAATGTCGAAGAGTAAAAATGATGATGAATGCGTGAATGCTCCCCCTTGACGAGTGCTCCCCCTTGTTCAAGGCATCAAGATACGATTAAAAAACTACAAACAAAAATTAATGCAAAACTAAATTCGTCCTTGGACGAGTAAAGTATATACAACAAAGTGTATATACGATGCATTCTATAAATGCTCAACGAAAGCCCCCCTTGCTCGAGGGCATCAAGTATGATCCTACAAAACCAAATATTAGTGCAATGATAGCTTTTGTCCTTAGATAAATATGTCATATACAACAAAGTGTATAGGCGACTCAATATGATTGCTTGATGAATGCTCCCCCTTGTTCAAGGGCGTCAAGATGAACCTACAAAAAGAGAAATAAATGATGCAAACTTCATCCATAGATGAGTATGATAATAGACCTAAAAGGGATGATATGAAAAGAGCAAATTTCCTCCGTAGACAAGAATGCCATACACACTAAAGTGTATATATGAATTTGAACGAAAAAAAATTAGTGCAATATATACTTCATCTTTTGAGAAAGTCATATACAGTAAGATGTATATATGATGCAAAATATAAATGATATAACCACAAGCAACTCAAATTAGATAATTCTGATCATATACCAAAACATCTTATGAGGTGTAGTCTTCTACTAAGAAGGACACACAACCATAAGGTAAAAAAAGAAGAATATAAAATGAGTCTCAAAATAAACTCCTAGAAAAATAGACTAGAGGCATGATGATATTTGCTAAAATTGTATACTAAATTACCCGGGATTTTGCCTAATAAAAGCCAATAAAATGCCAAAAGAATAGAAAATGTGTGCTTTTGTGTCCAATTGTGCAGGAAAGGATTAAAAAGACAAAAAGAAGCAAAAACGATCAAAAACCGACAAGAAACGGGAAAAAGACAAAGAGTCAAGAGCAAGAGTGAGAAATCAGCCAAAAATCACAGCCGGATCAGCCCGACACAGTCAAAGACAGAAATAAAGGAAGTCAAGAGTCAAGAACAAGAGTGAAGAATCAGCCAAAGATCACAGCCGAATCAGCCCGATACAGCAGAAAAGGCAGTCAAAGGTCAAAATGAAGTCAAAGGACCAAAGTTGACAAGTCTCCAAAGTTTCAAGGGTTCATTTGAAGTTTTAAAGATTCAAGGACCAAAGTTGCAAAAGAAGAAAAGTGCTTTATTAAAGAGAGACAAAGAAATAAAGAACAAAAGGGCCAATATTGCCAAGTTTCAAACTGTTTTACACTAAGAAAAGGCGGGGTGTAACGCAGGGACTAGTTGTGCCAACCTCTCAAACTTTTAAAATAAACCCCGGCTTTCTCGCAACTCCCTAACCTCCCTAACCAACTTTCCCGCCAAAAAACCTACAATAACCTAACTTCGAAAATTACCTCCCCCGCTCCTTTATTAGCCTTCAATCCTACTCATACTCCCTCCCCAATCATAATCCAACACGTGGCAGCAGCTCATTGGCCAGGCCACCTCACTAAACACATCAAACGGCCACAAATCAAAGGAAAATTGATCAAAGGCTACGATTGGTTGGATGATTCTAGAAATCCTGGCTCCTCTCTTCCATTCTCTATAAATAGGGAGCTTAGGCATCATTTTGAGAGTAGTTAGTTAGTTTTTCGTTTTTCAGTTTTTAATATTTTTTACCTTTTAAGCATTTTTTTTAAGCATTTTCCTTTTAAGCTTACAGAACTTGTCATTGTTATTTGATTTTCATTTCAAGCCGAATTTACTAATTAAGCTCTTAATAAGCTCTTATGAGCTTATTACTGTTCACAAGCTCATTTTTAGCTAAAATTCTGTTTTTAGTCAATTCATTTACTCTTTTAATTCCATTTATTGTCATAACATGTTCATTCGAGCTCATTTGATTCAAGTTTGAAGGTTCAAAGAAGAAATAAGCTAGTTAAAGCTTATTATGCTTGTTGCTTATGGTTTAGAGGCTAGGAGCCATTAGGTGTTTGTTTTTGAGCCACTCACTCTACAAGAGTGGCTCTTGTGCTGAGACTACATAAAGTTCAAGGTTTAATTTCTAAAATCTCTTTTCAGCTCAATTTTAGTTTTAAACATTAGCTTATTACTATTCATTCTTGTGCATTTCTTTTAAACATATCTGCTTTAGAATTGTTATTTAGTTGTCTTTAGTTTTTATTAGGTAAAACTTGATGAAAATTAGTTTGTCTTTTAAAAACTGTCATTGATTAGTCTAAAAAGCTATAAGAGTAACTAGCTTATTTTGATTAATAAGCTCTAGGTTAAAATGTTCAAATAGCTTAACTAGGCTAAATATAGGTTGAGTAGCTAAAAGTTTTTAGCTGATTTTTTTACAACATTTATAGCTATAAAAAACCTTGCCAGCACCAGGGCAATTCTCAGTTAGGGTAAGTCTAGTGTTTAAGAGATTCAAGGCATTTTAAGAGTTTAAACCTAGTTAATTCAGTTTTACACATATTAGTTGAGTTAGTAAAAGAGTTGTTAAGATGTCATTTTAGCCTGCACTAAGTACCTAGGTCAAATGCATCAGCATCTTTACATATCAGCAGAATGTAGACTTAGTTTATTTCATTTTTGGATTCTCATATCCAGTTGAAAATTTGAAAAAATCTTTTATCTAGGTTAGTATTATAAATATAGGTTAGTATATTTCCATGGTGTTAGCTTTTGAAGTTTAGAGATAAGCAGTACAGCTTATTGGAAATAGCTTGTTTCAGTTCAAGCACAAACTTGCACATTTTCAGAATAATTTTTCTTGTAATTTTTGTTAAAACTTGATTAATTTTAGTTTAGATATCTCTAGTACATATTTTAAGCTACAATAAGCTGCTTTTAGTTTTCATTTTCATCTAGAAATAAGCTTGGAATAAGCCATTATATAGAAAAGCTCTTAAACTCCTTAGTTTCTGTGACAGTTTCTATTTGCTTATTTTCTAGCTTATTCTTTTGTCTAAAGTTAGAAGTGCCTTTATTAAAGTTGTAGATAATAAGCTCTTTAAGAAGTTTGTAGTTTTAAGTTTTTCCTGAAAACCACTTTTTAAATAAGCAAAATAAGCCACAATCGCAGGGTCTATTTGGTTCTTTTCTAATAGTCTAGGGTCAACAGTTTCTATTATAGTGTAAAATCTCAATAATTAGCCCGCCTACCTTTTAGTTTCTTTAATTGCAATATCTACCCTGTCTTTCTAGTATAATAAATAGTTTTATAATTTTTGAATTTAGTTTAAATAAAAATTAGGGTTTAGTTTTAATTGGACAAATTAGGGTTCAATTGATTGTTAAATTTTGGGGCTTTTTGTACCATTAAATTTCTGCACCTTTGAAGTTTATAGAAACCATTTTTCCATATTTTTCCAATTAATTTTGTATTTTCTAGAAATTAAAATAGATTTTAGTTAATTCATTTTTCTTAGAAAATTCATTAAAAATAGAAAAATAGTTGAAAAATTAAAATTCTTTTTGCATTAATTTTCATTTTAAATCTAGTATTTTTGAAAAATAAAAGAAAAATTTTAGTGTTAATTTTTAGAAAAAGTTTATTTTTGATAAATCATTAAATCTTAGAAAAATCATAAAAAATTCAAAAATACATAAAAAATTCTAATTCTTTTTCCTAAAATTTTCATTTTAAATTTGTGATTTTTAGGTATTAAATTTGTTAAAAGTTGTGTTTTAGTTTTTAAATTTCAGTTTTAGCTCGCGTTTATTACAATTTGTGCATTTAAATTTTAACATAAAAAAAGTTTTGTGCATTTAAATTTCGTGTTATTTCATTGTTTTTCAATTCATGTTATTATAATTTGTAGTGTAATCAACAAATCAAATATCCTTAACTATTCTAAACTCGAATCCGAATCATTCTTAAATTCTCAATTCACGATTTCGTTGGGACACGACCCGAGGATAAGTACTTCCCGGATAAAAATATACGAATTGTGTTTTCTTTTGTGAGATTTTTACCTTTATATTTCTCTCGATTGAGAAGTATTTTGGAAAGGAATTCTTACGAGATTATTACTAATACGTATATAAATTTGATTACTACACACCAAATTTTGGCGCCGTTGCCGGGGAAGTCGTGAACGATTGTTGAAGAATATTCGTTGAATTTTTTATTTTTTTTTCCCCCCCCCCCCCCCCCCCCCCCACCCCCCAACACCACTTTTTTTAAGAAAAGTTGAGAGATCTTTCCACCGGGAAAGTTACATTCTTGTTATATAATCAAAAAAAAAAAAAAAAAAAAAAAAAACTTTCCTTTAAAAAAGAATCAACAATAAAATAATACTTCCAAATGAAGTATTATCATAATATCATCGCAATAAAAGATCAAAACACTCCCATTTTTGACACTCACTAGGTACGGCTCACCTCTAGTTAGCTTATTCATTAAAGAGAGTAGGCAGGCCGGGTCTTCGGATCGCCTCAAGGGACAAGGGTTATTCTAAAAGAGCCTCGCTCTTTCCCTTTTCTCCGCTCTTCTTTGTGAGTTAGTTGGTTAGAGAGCTACCGTGACGTGAGTAGATCTTTTGGTTGAGTTCTTTCTCGATTATTTTTCCATTCTTAGAATTTTAGGCCCTTAATAAAAAAAAAAAAAAAAAAAATTTTTTTTTATAAAAATTGAAAAATATATAAAATCCAAAAATATTCTTCGTTATCTTCTTATCCATATAATTCTTTTTCTCAATCCTTCTAAATTTTGATTCTTTCTTATGTCGACATACGGGTTTTATCCTTGTTTTCAATGCGGAAGGACAAACGAATTCCCGCATTGCCCGTGTTCGACTTGTGCGAGGTGTGGTTCAAACCTTGTTAATGGAGATTGCTTCAATTGTCGTACCTATTCAAGTGCTAACAATTATTCTCCTAATCTTTATACCACACCTCCACACTTTTCGGATTATTCTTGTCATAATGGTGAGGGTAATACACCACAAAATTCACCGAGTTTTTCTCAGCAATATCTTTGTTGTGCTTATTGCGGGGGTCCTCATCATGATTATCAATGTCAACCGATCAATGAAACTTGCTATGAACCTAATCCGAGTTATGATTATTCCGGTTTTGACCACCCACAACCCCCGCAAGACTCCGTCGATCATCAAGGAATTCTACAAGTCCTTAATAAAATGGAAGAAAAATTTGAAGAGATAATAAGAGATGGAAGAAAGAAAATAGAGGATATGAGTATCGAGGAAATGATGCAAGATACACAATTGGTCGATAGAGAGATTAAGGAAATATAAATGATTTTGGGTTATAAAGATTTCGAGGGGAGGAGGATTGATGAAGAATATGAGAGAGATTGTGAAATTAGAATTCAAAAACTTAAGCAAGATTTTAATATATGGGGAAGTGAAGTTCGAAAAAAGGAGAAAGCTTACGAAGATGAAAAGTATGCTGCTGCCTGTCGTTACATGCTTTCTGTTACTTGTGATGACGATGATGACGATAATTTGGGATTTTATGCTGTTCATCCGAATACGATTCACATTCCCGTTTCGCAAAACGTAGAGCCTAAGGATTCACTCATAATGGGAGACGGGCATATTAACACTACTCCGGAAACGGAGACGATTAGTGTTGAGACCCTTGTTTCAAACCCAAGTGAGTCCGATGACTTTAGTTTGGGGGAGTGTAATTTGTTCGACATTGAGGATTCCTTTTACGAGAAGTCCACAAGTAGACTTGCTCATCTTGCTCTCAACATTCTCCAGAAATCGTTGAAGTGTATTTTTTTTTTTGTGTCGATGACGATGATACCGACGAAGATGACGATTATGATGACGATTTTTATGATTGTGTTGATATTGAGGAGGAAGGAGGAGAGATTGATCTCGACATTTCTAAGATCGTTGACATTTCTCTTCGGGAGAAATTAGTCGAAAGTTATCTTTTAATTGAAAAGATTAACGCTTTTAGTCTCTCTCCTCCTATTCCGATTTCTCCTCCTATTCCGATTTCTCCTATATTTTGCCCCTCCTCTACTATCCCCGTTGTGGATCTTGATTTGCCTTTAGAGGAGGCGGATGTGCTTAGTTTTTCGGATAACTCGATAACACGGGGTATCGAGAGTGACCGTGATTCGGGGGAGGACACTACTTCTATTGATGATTTACCCCTTGATGACTCGATGATTCTTCCCGAGTACGAGACATTTACTTTTGATGACGAGCCCGTGATGGCTGAAGTTAATGTTTTTGATGAAATTAACACAAGTGAACTTTCTTACCCGGGTATAGGTGAAAATGTTGTTTTAGATGAAGAGGAAGATACCTTCACATTCATTACCCGAATATTTTTACCATTTGTCACCTATCCCGAGGTTTTACCCGTATCTTACTCCACGGGGAGTGAAGATAAAGTTTTTAATCCGGGTATTTTTGATAATGATGCTTTTAAGGACAAGAGTTCAAAAGAGTTAGCTCCATCTAAAGCTCTTTTGATTTAAGTTTTTTGACCCACTCCACCCACCCTTAATGGACTTTCATGTTACCAAAGAATTTTTGGGTTCAATTTTCAATCTTGAGAAATCTTTTTAAAAGTTTTTGGAACCCGGACTAAAAATGCTACGGTATCTTGTTCATCATTAGTTTGGGAGGTTGTCAATCTTAGATTTTCTTTCACATTGCTATATCCACCATAATGTCTAGTTTGGGAATGAGTCAAGCGAAGGGGACTCTATAAATAAACAAGGCTTCGTGGAGGCACCCCATGCGTATCCTTTTTATCTTTTTCGTTTTCTTTTTATTTTCTTTGCTCCCCAAGGACAATTAAGTCGGGGGGCGAGTATAGCTTGTACTCGGTTAACAAAAACTAAGCCGTTTTAGAGATGTTTTGAGCTAACAATGTTAAAGAAGAGAGGAAGCTTGTTCTTTTTCGTCTCTTGTTGGTTGTTTGTGATTTTGTCTAGGTTTTCCGGATTTTGGAAGCTTCATGGTTCAATATTGTGGAAGGACAAAGCAATTCCCACAATTTCCATCGATGATCTCCAATCTTCTCTTCATAAATGGGAAAACTCTAATCTCTTATCCTTGTTCTTTATCGAACTAACATCTTATTTTTTGGACCAGACCTTAGAATTTTTGTTAAAGATTCCTTTTGACCCTTATTTTTAAACTTTGAGGACAAAGTTTCATTTTAGTTTGGGGAAGGATATCTTCGATATTGACTTGCACTTCACGCAACCTTGTTTGAATCTTTTTGAATTACCTTTTTGAGAAAAAAGTGAGAAATTTTAAATTTTTGCTTACAAGAAAAGCTCAAAAGAAGCTTAGTTTGGAAAAAACACCACTTTTTGGTAGTCCGTTGGTGAGAAATAGGAGTTAATTTTGACTTGACCGGGTGAAAATGCCCTAGCTAGTTCTTTAACCTACCTTTTGTGGGGCCAAGCTTTCACAAATCCTATTGCTTTGGATTTTAAAATGTGAAGAACAAGAAATGATGTAGTTAAATATAAGTGAATTTGTGTAAGCAAGGTTTATTTGAAAACCTAAAGCTTATATGAATAATTGTGTCTTTTTACTCCCACAAGCTCTTAACACACTTAAGTCTTACGTGCTCTTGTTAATTTAAAAACTACAAAGTAAGTCAACCAATGTCTTTAGAGAAAAAGTCTTACAATTTTGAAAAAGAATTCATTGTAATATGTAAGTACGATTTTTGGTTTCAAATTTTTGATAAGTTGCTTTTTAAAATGAAATTTTTCCATTCATAAAAAATAAGGTAATTTATAAAAAAGAATGCCAATGGAAGCATTTCTAATGAAAAGAATATTTTTTTTGTGCCCACTGAAGCATTCGAAAAATAGAATAACAAAAGTATATGTGTTTTTAATCGTGGCGTATCCATGTTGAGAGACAGACTCGGATGGGTCGAACTAAGGATATAAAACTATGTACGTAGGATCAAGGTTCGTAGGGCATTGATCACTAGGGAGCGTGGCTAGGTGATGATTGCAATAAGGGACTTTGGATTCTAGGTTTGTAGGAAAAGGTGTGGTCGCGATTAACCCACAAAGTTAGCAGCGGAGTGGGGTTCGAAATAAGAACACCGGTTGTTGTTGCGATATGCCTATTTGGGAGAAAGGCCTAAGTAGGGGTTCGAACTTAGAACAACTTCTATTGCTAAGAAAGAAAATATTGTAGTACCTGGAAAATTAAAAAAGATGGTTAAAAAATTTAATTTTCTCAAATAATTTATAAGTTTTGTTTCCTAATCTTTTTAGCTATTGAGTCGAGTTTATTTGTTACTGCAACACTTTAGAAGCTCACAAGGCCTTATTTGCTAAAGCCTTAGGATGAATCTCAACTATGAAGATAAATTGATCTATGGTTGAGTTTAAAAAGCGTTGTACACATCTTAATCATAATTTATTCATGGGAGTGAAAAGTTCACAAGTTATAAGTATAAGAGTTAATCTTTTTGGATCTTATATTGACATATGATCTATGATTTATCAGCTTTGTATAGCTAGTGAAAAGTCAAGGATGACGAATTTTCCTCTTTTGTGCTCTATTAATCGGGAGTAGCCTATTTCGATGAGCCTAAAAGTTGCAAACTTGCAATGATTGCCATTAACGTGTTTCCAAGAGATTAAATGTTGAGAAAAGTGAAAGTTGATTTTAAAAGGTAATTCATAAAAGGTTCTAAGCAAGGGCATTTTGGAAACTTCCTAGTTTACAAAGTGTACACTTCATAACATTGCGTGAGGACACGGCAATCCTTTAGTTTGGGGAATTTTGATATTTGCTTAATTGTATACTAATTTACCCGGGATTTTGCCAAATAAAAGCCAATAAAATGCCAAAAGAATAGAAAATGTGTGCTTTTGTGTCCAATTGTGCAGGAAAGGATTGAAAAGACAAAAAGAAGCAAAAACGATCAAAAACCGACAAAGAACGAAAGAGACAAGAACAAGAGTGAAGAAACAGCCAAAGATCAAAGCCGGATCAGCCGACACAGCAAGAAAGGCAGTCAAAGGTCAAAATAGTGAAGCCAGGGACCAATTATGACAAGTTCTTAAAGTTTCAAAGGCTATTTTAGAAGATTGAAGTTCAAGGACTTAATTTGCCAAATGAAGAAAGTGATTATTAAAGAAGGAAAAGAAGAAAGGAAAACTCAAGGGCCAGTTTTGTCATTACTAAACCTTCAATATAACTACAAAATGGGCGGAGCAACCACAAGGACTGAAAGTGCAATTCACTCAAACCTTTAAACTAAACCCGCGTTCAAAAAAACCCCCTAACAGATAATAACCGTTTTTCCCGCCTTTTCTCTAACACAAACCCAGCACCGAATTACCCACCCCCGCTCCCTTTTCTCTTTTATACTTCACTTAGTTCTCTCTTACACATCAATTCGTCCACGTGGCAAGCCCTAATTGGTGCGAACACCTCATCAAGAGGATCAAACGGCCAAAAACAAGCTAAATATGATCTACGGTTGTGATTAAATGGAAGCTTCACGAATTCTTCACTCTCCTTCTTCCATTCTCTATAAATAGGAAAGTTAGGGATCATTTTAGGGAGTTAGTTAGCTAGTTTTATTTTCAGTCTTAAATTTTTCGTATTTTAAGCTTTTTCTTTCAAGCTTTTTTTTGAATTTCAGCTTTAAGCTTTTTGTACCTTTGCTACTTTAGCTTGTATTCACTCATTTGAGCAATACAATTCAGTTCCTAAGCTTTTACAGCTTTACCTTTTCAAGTTTAAGCCATTTTCACTTAATAAGCTTTCAATAAGCTCTTTTGAGCTTATTCATGCTAATAATCTCAAATTCATTTAAAAATCTGTTTTAATAATTCAGTTCCTCTTTTACAATCATTTCACATCTTAACATGTTCATTTGAGCTAATTTGTATCCATTTTGGAAGTTTATGGAGGAATAAGCTAGTTATAGCTTATTGAGCTTATTGCTTTTTGGTCTAGAGGCAAGATGCCATTAGGTATAAGCTTTTAAAGCCACTCACTCAGATAGAGTGGTTTTGGTGGCTGAGACTACATAAAGTTCAAGGTTTCATTTCTAAAATCTCTTTTCAGCTCAATTTTAGTTTTAAACATTAGCTTATTACTATTCATTCTTGTGCAATTCTTTCAAACATATCTATTTTAGCCCTGTTATCTAGCTGTTTTTAGTTTTTATTAGGTAAAACTTGATGAAAATCAGTTTGTCCTTTATAAACTGTCATTGATTAGTTTAATAAGCTAGGAGAGAAACTACCTTAATCTTCCTAATAAGCTAGGAATTTTACTATTCAAATAGCTTACTTAGATTAGTTTTAGGTTGAGTAGCTAAAAGTTTTCAGCTGAATTAGTTGTTAAATCAGTTTTAAGATCACTATAGTTTAGGCATTTTCACATAAAGGAGTGTTTGGATATATGCTCATTTGACTCTTAAAGTCAAAAGTATTATGTCTAAATTCTTTGCATAGCTGAGTCTAGTCATAGTATAAAGTTTTACAAAGGTTTTAGTAGTTAGTGTGTGGAATTAAAAAGTTTAGAGTTTAAAAAGTTAGTATTTGCACCAGGACAGTTTTAGAGAAGTAAGAATAGTTGGTGTTTAAAGATTTATGCCATTCTAGAACTCAAATTTAGTTGTTAAAAAACTTAGATACATTTAGATAGTAGGTTTAATGAGTCTTCATTTCAAAGCTAATCCTGCACTTCATTTGATTTTGCCAAATGCATCAGCAACAACAGTCAAAGCTGTTGTTGCTATGCATTATTCTAGTTTCCTTTAAGAATTTGTCATTAGGAGTTAGGGTTGAAAATTAAGCATTTTAGTAAATCTCCATTAGCAGAGTTTGTCTTCAAAATTTTAGTTTTATAAGTCAAGTAATAAGCAGTTTTAGCTTTTTAGAAAAAGCTCCAAACAGTTTCAAACTAGGACTTGTATTGCTTCAGTTTGATTTTCTTGATAAGTTTGTTAAATACTTAGGTAGTTTTTGTTTAAATTCCTTCAGCACACACTTTAAGCTTCACATAGCAACTGTTAGTTTTAATTTTCATCCAGTAATAAGCTCTAAATAAGCTAAAATCCAAAATACTTGTTAAACAAGCACTTTCTGTAACAGTTAGCTTATTGCTTATTTTCTAGCTTATTCTGTGGATAAAAGTGCAAAGTGTTTTTGTTAATGTTGTAGATAATAAGCTGTTTAACAAATTTGTAGTTTTAAGTTTTTGCTAATTCTCAAATTTTAATAAGCCAAATTCGTAGGGTCTGTTTTGTACTTTTCTAATAGTCTAGGGTCAACAGTTTCTATTATAGTGTAAAATCTCAATAATTAGCCCGCCTACCTTTTAGTTTCTTTAATTGCAATATCTACCCTGTCTTTCTAGTATAATAAATAGTTTTATAATATTTGAATTTAGTTTAAATAAAAATTAGGTTTAAGTTTTAATTGAACAAATTAGGGTTCAATTAGCCAATAGAAATTAGGGCTTTTGTTTCTATTAATTTTCTGCACCATTTTAGCATATTAAAACCATTTTTCTATATTTTTCCAGTTAAATTTGTATTTTCTAGCAATTAAAATAGATTTTAGTTATTACTTTTTCTTATAAAAATCATAAAAAAATCAGAAAATTAATAAAAAAATATTTTTCTTTTTTATAAAATTTTCTTTTGTCATTTAGTGTCTAGGAAAAATATAAAATTTAGTAT
>BQNB010025945.1:2819-19899 GCA_026074375.1 Tanacetum coccineum
AGACGGATTCACAACAAAGGGTTGAGACCTCAGATCCCAAGATAGTGGCTACTAGGATAAGGAAAGCGCAGGCCGCTGCCAAGAGAAAGGCCGGGAAGAACAGGGGATCCGAAGGTGCTAGTAGGAATGAGGGGAGTTCGAAAAGGCGTAAAGAGAAATCTACTGATCAAATCCCTTGTCCTACCCCTCTTCGAACTATAGAGGCGGTTACTTCGGACGTTCCTAGGGGTGAAAATGTGGTTTCCCCTACTCAGGCTCAGGGAGATAATTTGCTTGAGATTCCTGCACATGACTCTGCTAACACCACCACCCGCCCTTGTGAAGAGCATCATGATGAACATTCAGGGGTTCTTGGCAATAGAGATGGTAATTTTGATGATGATGTGGACGAAGAGATTAATCTTGAGGGGCCGGATAGGCATGTTAGTGATACTACAGAACGGGTTGTTATTGGAACTGAGTCAATCCCCACTGCTGCAACCCGTCCGGATAATGGGAAGTCCATTGCTCAAGAGGAAACTCCTATGCCTGATCCCCTTCCGAGAGGTGTGTCTTTCATTTCCCCTTCGTTTTCTTATGTGTTTTTTTTTACTCTTGCTAATAGGTGATGTTTCACAGGTGTTGGTGCCGATGAGGCTGGATCTTCTTTACCTCCTCCTCTTTTTGTTCCGACTTGGAGAATCCACCAGAGGAGCCGAGTGACCACTCCGGAGGAGTGTCGTGATTTAATGGCTAACCTTGTTCCTCCTGGTGTTCAAGAGGAGATGCATCTTTTGGACAATAACGTTGTTTTGGATAGAGCTTGGTTTACCTTGGCCCGTGGTGCTATGGCACAGGCCCACGCTCTCCGTCAGTTTGAGTCCCTTTATGACACCCACCATGCCTTGCAAGAGAGTCTTGAGACCACGCGGACTCATCTTGTTCGGACTCGAGAGGACTTTGATGTCGTTCAGAACTTCTACAACACTTTGTCTGAGAGACATAGGAAACTCCGCGAGGATCATGCCCATTGTTCTGAGGGTCTTGCTGCTGTTCGGGCTGAAAAGGATAGTTTGGTGGCTACTAATGCCGAACAGGCCCTTCGGATCAAAGAGTTGGAGCAACAATTGAAAAGTGCCGATGAGGTCCACTCGTCTGCTGTGAAAGACTTGGAAGGCCAGCTTGCTCAAAAAGACTCTGCATTGGTTTATGCTGAAAGGGTTTCTAGTGACAGACTATCGGAAAATGAGGAGCTCCGGACCCAACTTGCCTTTGCCAAAAGGGAGAAGACTGATGCTATTAGGAAGCTTCTTCCCACTGTGGTGGGGCGTCTCCTACAGAGCCATGAATACAAACAAAGTCTCTCTGTTCCTTTCAACTATGCACTCCAGACTGGATGGGGACAAGGTCTGGCTGAGGCGAGGTCCGAAGAGGAGCTCCGTGAGATTATGATGAGGATGAACGGGTTTGATCCCTACTCCGATAAGAAAATGAATGCTGAATACGAGAGGTTGTTTTCCAAAACTTATTCGTATGTGGATCGTATCTCTCACCTTTCTGAGAAGCCGGTGCAAGATCTCTTAAAACTTCATCCTGCCCCTCCTCCCAAAGATGCTCCCAAGGCTGGTTCTGGAGGTATTGCCTTTGCTCCCAAACTTGTTAGGGCCGCGGAGGTGGCCGGTTCAAAAGACATAGTCTCTCTAGAGTTTTCAAAGTCCAAGACTGGTCCTTCTCTTCAAGACCCTGTTTCCGAACATGCTTCCGGAGGTTCCAAAGCTCCTCCGTCTAAGAAGACTTAGCTTTTGTAATTTGTAATAGATAGGTCTTGTTTTGAATTGTTTGTAACTTTGAACGAATGTCCCCTTTTTTGGGACTGATAATTGTAACTTATTCTGGTGCCGTTGTAAATTTGCCTTTGTCGCACTTGATTTCTCACTTGTCTGCTTATTCCACTTGTATTCGAATGGGTTGACTCTCCTATAGGTTGAGCTGCCGTGAGGTCGCTTCGTCCGGAGGGGCTGTGCCCTTCCAAACCATTTTTACCCTTTGACTTGGCTGTCTGTGGGGTTTATTTTGTCCGGAGGGGCTGTGCCCTTCCTTATCATTTTTACCCTGTGACTTGGTTGTCTGTGGGATTTATTTTGTCCGGAGGGGCTGTGCCCTTCCTTATCATTTTTACCCTGTGACTTGGTTCTTTTCTTGTTTTTGTGGGATAGTTTTTTCCGGAAGGGCAGTGCCTTCCTGGTCCATTTTTACCCTGTGACTAGTTGTCTGGGATTTATTTTGTCCAGAGGGGCTGTTGCCCTATCCTTATCCTTTTAACCACTGTGACGCTAGTTATGTGGATTTATTTTTTCCGAAGGGGCTGTGCCCTTCCTTGTCATTTTTACCCTGTGACTTAGTTGTCTGTGGGATTTATTTTGTCCGGAGAGGCTGTGCTCTTCCTTATCATTTTAACCCTGTGACTTAGTTGTCTGTGGGGTCTGTGGGTTTATCATATCCGGAGGGTCTAGGCCCTTCGATATGATTTATTAGTCCCTGTGACTTAGTTGTCTGTGGGTTTGCTATATCCAATGGTTATAACAATCATTCATCGGAAAATTGCTCTCCCCATTGAAATTTGGAGTACGAGCTATCACATTCACTCGTTGAATACAATGTATAGAAATACAGAACTCATAAAATAATAAAACCTACAAATAGCATTTGCGTAGGTTGATCGCGTGCCAGGTTCGAGGGACTATCTTGTCCTCCATTGTTTGCAACTTGTAAGAGCCGTTCTCAAACGCTTCTGTAACTCTGTATGGGCCTTCCCACTTGGGTCCCAGCTTCCCTTGGTCCTCCACTCTACTTGCCTCATTCCTTCGATATACAAACTCTCCTGGCCTAAATCCAGCTGGGCGTACTTTCTTGTTGTAGTACTGTTCCATTTTTGACTTGTATCTGGCTTCCCGTATGGCGGCTGCTTCCCTTCGTTCCTGTAGTAAGTCCAGGTTCAAACGTTGCTCTTCTTCGTTGAACTCCTCCCTGATCATCAACGTTCGGTAGGACGGAATGCCTATTTCTGCCGGAATGACCGCTTCACTCCCATAGGTTAGGCTGAAGGGGGTCTCGCCGTTGCTTTGCTTGATTGAAGTGCGGTGGGCCCATAATACATTCGGCAATTCGTCTACCCATCCTGCCTTTTCCCTTCCTAACCTGGTTTTGATTCCTTCCATAAGGCTTCGGTTTGCCCTTTCGACTAAACCGTTAGCCTGCGGATGAGCTACCGCTGTGTTCATCTGTTGAATCTCAAACCTTTTACACCAACTCTTGAAGGGGTCGCTTACCAGTTGTGCCCCATTGTCCGTGACGATGATTCTTGGGAGACCATATCTACATATGATGTTGTCCATCACGAAACGGATTATCTCCTTGCCCGTTATCTTGACCAACGGCTTTGCCTCTACCCACTTGGTGAAGTAATCAATGGCCACAACTACGAATTTAGCTCCTCCTCTGGCCGGAGTTAATGGACCAAGTATGTCCATTCCCCACTGATAGAAAGGCCACGGGGCCATGATGGAGGTCATGAATGTTTTCGGAAGTCTTGGTATCGGGGCGTGAATCTGACATGAGTCACACTTATCTACCTCTGCTTTTGCGTCTGCATGCATGGTGGGCCAATAATAACCTTGTCTCATTGCCTTCCTCACTACCGCTCTAGGACCCACATGCATTCCGCAAGATCCCATGTGAATTTCCCGAATGACGTAATTTGCCTGAAGAGGTCCTACACATCTCAACATAGGGATCAAATACCCCTTTTTGAATAGGACTCCCGACTCCATTGTATATTGGCCTATCTTGGCACGCAGAGCCCGTGCCTCGTTGCTATCTGATGGTATTATGCCTTCCTCCAAGTATTTGATGATGGGAGTCATCCAGTTATCTCCCTCCTCTTCTACTATAGTCTGTACTTCTTGGACCTCCGTTGACCGTTCATTCAGGACCTCGACCAATATCTCCTTGGTAAGGTTGTGGAAAGGCACGGTGGCTAGCTTGCTCAATACATCAGCCTTCTGATTACTTCCTCTTGGTATGTTTTCAATGGAGAAGGTCTTAAATTCGGAGATGTACTCTCTAGCTTTGGCTAGGTATTTGATCATTGAATCGTTGCTAGCTTCATATATCCCATTAATCTGACTGGCCACGAGCTTGGAATCTACCTTGACCTCTATCCACCGGCATTAAATCATTCACGTTTCCGTAGCCCTGCTAGGAGGGCTTCATATTCTGCCTCGTTATTTGTGCTGGCGAATGTTAATCGGAGGGCATAAGCATATTCCACTCCACTAGGTCCTGTTAAAATAAGACCGGCTCCTGAGCCTTTTGAACTGGCTGCCCCATCGGTGTGAAGGGTCCACGTCTCTGTGTCGTCTATCTCTGGAGGGACCTCCGGACTCTGAAAATACTCATCTTCCCTTTCTCCGTCTGGAGCGTCAGAAAGGAAATCTGCTAGGACTTGACCCTTTACCGCGTTCCGTGGTATAAAGGAGATTTTGTATGTCCCTATTTCTACTGCATATTTAGCCAGCTTCCCCGAAACTTCCGTCCTACTGAGTATGTTCCTGATTGGCTGATCCGTGATGACCTTTACCGGATGAGCTTCAAAATACCTCCTTAGCCTTCTTGTCATGTTAACCAATGAAAGAGCTAGTTTTTCCAGCGGGGAGTAGTTCCTTTCAGCCTCGTTTAGTGTTCTGCTCACGTACTGTACGGGACATTGCCTTCCATTCCGGTCTGTCAAGAGTACTGCGGAGACCGCCTCCTTAGACACCGCCAGGTATGCATATAATGTTTCTTCCGGGAAAGGTGGTGTCAGCGATGGAAGCGACATGATCAGTTTCTTCATCTGCTGAAAGGCCTCTTCGGCTTCCGTGGTCCATCGGAATTCGTGCTTGTTCTCCTTCGTTATGTTTTTCAGTGTGTTGAAGAAAGGGAGGGCCCTTTCGGCTGATTTGGCCAAGAAACGATTTAAAGAAGCTAGTTTCCCACTGAGGCTTTGCATCTCTTTCAATGTTTTAGGGGACTGAAGGTCCGATATAGCTTTCGTCTTCTTAGGATTTGCTCGGATGCCCTCCGAAGTGACCATGTACCCTAGGAACTTACCTTCCTCTACTCCGAATGAACACTTTTTGGGATTTAGCTTCATGTTTATTGTTTTCAAACCTTCAAACGTTTCTGCTATATCAGCCAGGAGGCCTGTTTCTTCCTTACTTTTGATTACCATATCATCCACGTATGCCTCCAAGTTTCTTCCTATCTGGCTTTGGAAGGTCGAGTCTACCAGCCTTTGATAAGTGGCCCCTGCGTTCTTTAGACCGAACGGCATCTTCGTATAACAGTACGTTCCCTGCTCCGTGTAAAAAGCTGTCTTTTCCTCGTCCTCCTTTGCCATTTGGATTTGATGATACCCTTTGTAGGCATCCAAGAAGCACTTGTACTTGAAACCCATGACCGCCTCGTACCTTTGAGTCTCTGTTAGGGTGATGGATAATAATCCTTTGGGCATGCTGAGTTCAGGTTTTTGAAGTCGATGCACATTCTCCAAGATCCGTCACACTTCTTGACCAACACTGGGTTGGAGATATACGTCGGGTATTGACGTGACGGGAACTACCCTGCTTTGACACGGTCACTTCCTTGGTGACTGCCCCGCTTTTTTCTGGAGAGAAGGTTCTTCTCTTTTGACATACTGGATCGAGGGAGGGGTTTACATTGAGAGCGTGTTCTATGATCTTCCGAGGTACCCCAGTCATGTCGGCAGGTTCCCAAGCGAACACCTCCATGTTGCTTTTCAGAAGAGTTTTCAGTTGCTCCTTACAGCCCTTGGAGAGTCTTCCTCCAATGGTGACCATTTGGTCGGGAAAGCTGGGATTGACAATTATTTGCTCGGTAACGTCCACGCCCCCCTCTTCTTGGGGCGTTTCTTCCTTTACCATCTGCTTCTCTTCCCTCTTTCTACACTCAGCAATTGTGATTGTTCGAGCGATCAAAGTAGCTATTCCCTTTGGAGTTGGGAACTTGATCATTGAATGAATAGTTGATGGGATGGCATGTAGTATCTTCAGACCTGGTCTCCCCAGTATTACATTGTAAGGGGATGGTGCGCGGATGATTATGAATTTCATTGATGTCCTCCGGCTCAATCCTTCGTTCCCAAAGCATACCTCCAGGTCAATTTTTCCCAAAGGCTTCGATACCTCCCCTGCGAAACCCACCAAATCAGTTCTGGTTTCCCTAAGTCCGGCCTTTATCCTCTCCGGAAGGTTCTCGAAGCAATGTTCGAAACATGGCTTACACTTGATGACCCTTGTCCACATAGACCGTCTTACGAGATATCCTTTCAACCTCTGCTTCTATTATAAGTGTTCGTCCGACGCTTCATCTGTAATAAATGACGGGAACGAGATATGGTGTGTTCAATCCAGCTCCGTTACTTCGGGTCTTTTCGTTTCTGCTTTTTAGATGAGTGAAAGTGACCATGTTAATTACCTTCTGCCTGGGGGGTTTCTATTTTGTTCCTTTCCACCCTCTGCCTGAGTCTTGTTGTCAAATGGGTTAATAAAGGGGCTTTTCCGGGGGATTCTAAGGCAATTTCTAGTTGCTTTCTCAGCTGGATACAGTCATTTGTGTGATGACCCTTGTCCTGGTGATAATCACAATATTTGTCCGGGTCACCCGTCCTCAACGGATTTGCCACAGGTCTTGGCGGTGGTAGTTGCAGTTGCGTTTCCGTTGCCAGTATTTCTTTAGGACACTTTGTCAAAGAATCTAACGAAAGTACCGGTACAGGTCTGTTTGCTCGCTCCCTTTGGTGGTACGGGGCTCCGTAATCTCTGTGTCTTCCCGTATTGAAGTTGTCTTTGCCCTTGTAAGGATTCCTATAGTCGCCCTTCCGGAAATCTTTTCCCGGGCTGTTCCGACCATCTCGGTCGTCTCTTCTGGCCACCGGAAAAGTCAGTCGTTGGTGTACGTCCCGCGATCCTGCCGGAAAAGATAACCGACGATGAATGTCTCGTGATTCTCCCAGTGGTAATTCCGCAAGGGCGTATGCCTCTTCGGCCCTTACGAACTCATCTAGACGTTTCATCATTTCATCGACCGTCTTGGGCACGCTACTAGCAAAGCGCTTGGCTAATTCGGGGGACTTAACAGAATCCATGAATGATGAAATCTTCATAACCTCTGGAACACCCATGATGAATCCTGTCTCTACGGTCCATCTCTCCTTGAATGCCGTTAAGGTTTCATTAGCTTTCCTCACTATCTTGGTGATTTCGTGAGGTTCTTTGTAACACGCTTTCCTGGTTGAATATCTAGTGGTGAAAGCCTCTCGTAGCCTCCACCATTCGTCTATGCTGTTGGGAGGAAGGCTCTCAAACCACCCCCTGGCTGACGGCACCATACTGGCATGGGCCATTCCCCTGAGTTCGCTGCCCCCACAAAACGATTCAAGTGGTCTGCCGGGTCAGTGGACCCGTTGTACAATGCGATGTTGGTTGGCATGCTATATTCTGGACCTGAGAACTCGATGATTCTTCGCGTAAAGGGCGTCCTTAATGTTTCTTTGAAAGGTTTACTTAAATCTTCGTCATCAATCTCCCTTCCTTTCACAATGCGGTCCTCTTTAGGGTCTTGGTCCTCCATCTCGAAGTTCAGCCGTATCGGGTTAGCTTTGTTTCGCTTGTTGTGCTCTTTGATTATAGACTTCATGGCGGATATGTGCCCTTCGATTTGCTCTTTTGTTAGAGGGGGAGTTCCTTCTCGGTCGTCTTGACCCTCCGGACCTCCACCTCTTGCGGGACTAGTCATTCTTGGTAGATAAGATCAGAGTCCCACGGATGGCGCCAATTTGTTTAAGTAATTTACCGCTCTAGAGGAAGTAGGAGTGTTCCCACGCTTCTAGTCGAGCAATCCACCTAAGTATCTGAAAGTAAGAGAGAAAACCCGTTAGCTCGCCCCGGGTGTTGACCCAGGACCAAGCTCGGGTGTGAGAGTAAGTACTTTGGTAAGAGCCGAAGGGGCTATAAGTAAGAGCCGAAGGGGCTATAAGTAATAAATGTGTGTGTGGTGAAATTAATGCTGCCGTTAAGTAATAAATGCTTGGGTATTTATACTACTTGAAGTACTGTTTGGAAGTACTGTTCTTTGCATCCTTGGGACCTTAGGAGACGACCTATGCTAGCCTTTGACCTTGAGGGTGTCGGTACACCTTGGGGACATTGTTCTTAATTCCGGAATAGGCGAGGTTGGTAAGTGATTGCTATTGTTCTAATAGTTGAAGAGGTGTCATTCTTTAATCGAGTCTAACGTTTTGATTTCTTTCGGGTAGGTAGTACGCCCGTCCGGATCCCGTTACGACCCGTTCAGATGTGGGGTCCGTCCGGTGTATACGCGGATACCCGTTTGGAACTTTATGGCCCGTATGGCCCGTTCAGACTCTTGTGGCCCCTTCGGACTTGAATAGCTTGCTTGGTCTGGAATGATTCGATTGGGTTTGAGTGGTTCGCTTGGGTTTTATGTGGCCCATTCGGACTACCAGCCTGTCCGACATATACGCGGACAAATAGTGACACCTATTTCAGTTTAGCACGAAAACGAAAATAACATTTTATTTTTGAACAACAAAAAAAGTTGTGTATTAATTTTAATTGAGCCATATGTAAATTGTGTGAGAAATTTAGATAAATACAATTTTTTTATATAAAATTAGGATCAAATAAGAAATTAAAATAAAAAAAATGAGAAATAACATAAATCGCATATTTTCAATACATTTACTAAATAAATTCATCTCTTTTTATTTTTTTCCTTCTAATTGAAAATGTAAAAAACTGTTTTTCATTTCTCTCCCGTGTACTCCCTTCATTCGATATTAATAGTTCACGTTTTGTTTTTGATGTCTCAATTTAATTATTCATTACAAAAAGTAGATAGAAATTTGAGTATTTTAATGAAAGGTGAGGAGAATGTGACAACTACGGGTGAAAAGTGAAAGGGAGTGAGTGTTAGCAAATACTCCCATCTTATTTCGATATTGGATATTTCTTTATAATTGTGGCATAACCTATTTAAGCCAAAAGTTCAATATAGACCTAATAATTGTCATAGACCCAATGAACCAATCCTAGCCACTCATTTTTTCATCAAAAATAAAAAAACCCACTTTCCACCTTTTTTTTAAATTAAATATCTCACACACCATCGCGACGAGAATTAAATTATCTTTCTATAGAGGGGCGACACTATGTACTTTCGACGAACTTTTTTTTATGATTTTAATAATAACCTAATTAGGAGTTGATCTATGCTTAGATTCTCTTATAAATAGAAGATTATTCACCTCACATCAAGGTTATAAATAGCGGTGATGCGTTGTGATACGTAGCGAATAGACAAGCCTCAATGCTTTTTCCAGCGTGAGGCGTTGTGCGTCATAGCGTTTTTTTAAGACGTGACTTCAAAAGCGAAGACAAAAAATTTATTTATTGAGTTGCAGTCAATTAGTATATTACGCTTACTAGGCTTTTAAATTATATTTTAATACGTAAAATTGGAGTTTCTTATTAGAGTTACTAAGCACAATAATCTTATGCAATCCAAATCATTTTTTGACTTTTTTGTGTTTTACTTTTACTTTGGTATTTTAAATTTGAACTTTGACATTTTCAAGAGAATATTATATAAATTTATATATATTTTTTTTAGAACGGCAACTATTATAATATATAAATTTATATTTGATGATGAGTAGAAATAAAAATAGTTTCACTCGTTTATCCGTTGCTTACAGAACATGATAAATTGGTAGAATCTTACGATCTCGATTCGATCTTACGATCTCGATCTTGCAAAGACAAAAACGATCCCAGGTAGGATCTCGATCTTGACAGCCTTGCTTAAAATCATTAGTATATTTGTACATTATATATTGTTGATTTATATCGGTAATATTAAGAGTAATTAAATAATATTTAGTTATCATAATGAAACCTTATATTGTATCTTGATGGGAAATCCAATTTCATTATATAATAATATCTAGGTAATGTATTATGGTAATGATTTTATAATAATAACCTGAGTTGATCTATGTTTATCCTCTCTTATAAATAGAGGATTATTCACCTCACACAAACATTACAATCATCACTAAGAAGAGAGACATCAAGTAAGTTTTAATGTTGTGTTTTATTTTATTGATCGTTCATATTATGATTACATGTTTCTTGAGATAATTAATCAATAGCGAGGGATACCAGCCTTGCGCTGTTGTTTTTTTATCAAACTCAGAAAAAGCAATTATCTATTTCAATTTACACGTCATCATGCAAATCCATCCACATAAGCAAAACGATTAAACTAATCACCTCCTAATTAAACACCCAGTAGACCCCACACCCAAACTCCACCCTGTCACACGTATCCAATTCCATCCCCCCCAAAAAAAGTATCTCCATTAAATTCCATTATTCCATTTGGCACATTCCTCTTAACTCCACACCCAAAACCACTCTCTCCACACCAAACCCCCATACCCACTTGTACACCCCGCTTCACCACTTGTACACTCATCTCCCACACAAACAACGCGTTAACTTCACACCTTCATTTCACTTTGCTTTAAATTGCGAAAGGTAGCGGGAACAATAAACACATCAACACACCGCTTCGCTTTAACTTTCTCTCTCTAGAAAAGTATATTGTTTCTCTCTCTAGAAATCACTCACGCATATGTATTGCGTGTGAATATTGTTAGCTTTTTAGTTACGCTAACTGATTGTGATGTTTTTGTTTTTGTATAAATAGGTAGATCTGTTTGTGAGTTTTTTCATCATCAGCTTTTACAGATCACTTCTTCATCAGGTATGTGTTATACTTTATTCAAGTTTAATTTGTTTATATTGTGGTTTTTGTATAGTAATTAGTGTTGTATTGGTTGAGTTGTTGAAGTTATAATGTGAAATGTTTGACTCGTACGAGTTACTAGTCGACTCAGTTTAGGCAGAAAACGTAGCGAATGACTCGAAAAATAGCGTGATTCTTCAGGTTTAGAAATGATAGTATAGTGTTTTTGGAGGTTTAATGTGCGCGTTTATAGTGCTGTTGAGTTTTTAGAGATACTAATTGTTATGTTCTTTTTCGCGTTATAATGTGAAATGGTAGTGTGTGTGAGAGAGATGATATACGGTTTGAGTTGTGAGTTTTATGTGAAATGTTGCGTTTGTTGAAGATGATTTGATGCTGTTTAGGTGTTTATAGAGATGTTAGTAATTTGTGTTGTAAGGTTTGAATTGCTGATTAGGAGGTTGTGATGGAAGATGTTCGTGTTCGGATGTGAAGTTTTTGTGTATTTGGAGGTTAATGCGCGTATGTGTGTGTTTATGGTGCTGTTGAGTTTATAGAGATTTTATTTCGTGTTAGATGGTGTGAAGTGTTGTCTTCGAGGTTGTTATGAGATTTTTTGGTGTTATTATGTAAAACATGTGCTGTTTTATCGTTTTGCTGCTAGAGGTCCGTATTAGGCAATGTATCGTAGGAGATGCATGTTCAAGCGTATTGTAAAATGTACATCACTGTAAATGTTTTTGGGTTTTTTTACGGTGTTATATATAGGTGTTTTTATTTTTATGAGAGGTTTAATATGATGTGAGAATTATATATGAAGAAAAATTTAGCTCTGAATGAGGTAAAATGCAACATAAACGTCGCTTTCATGCCTTTTGTTAAGCTGTTTTTTAGGCTATATACTTCGAGATATACAGAGGTGTATGCTTAATACTGTACAGCTGTTTGTGGTTTTTTGTTTTTTTGTTTTTTAGCTTCATGTTTTAGCTTTTCTGTTCTAGTTTTTTATTTTGATTTCATGAGATCTGGATTGTTTTAGGTGTTCTCGCTGGTTTACGAAAATGATGAAATCTGTGGTTTAAAACCTGTGATTCCGCTCCTTCGATTCATGAATGTCTGAAACGCAATATTAGGAAATCAGTATTATGGATCTTATATGCAAACATTTTTGGAAATAGCATGTCACTGTCATTGTGATTTTTATAAGTGAAATGGTATGTGCTATTTGTAATTGACATGTGATGCCTGCACAACTTGATCTACATGAGTGAACCGCGCAAATTATTTGATTATTTCTATTTCTTTTGTTGGTTTTATGAATGACTGCAGAGTGTGTCTGAACATTGCCTTTCACATATTGTCCTTGGGCCGGGGCGTATGTGTCGCTGGGTTTAAAAAAGCGCGATGCGCGCCGAGGCGATAAGGGTCAAAAAGCCGAGGCGCGAGGCGCCGAGGCGAAAGCGCGCGCATCACGTAGGTGGACATTTTTATAAAAGATATCATGGATTTTCATAGTTAACAATTCCACTCGCTAAAATACATAAATATCACCAAAAGGATCAGAAGTGTTACCATTTTTCACTTGGGACTTTGTAGTCTTTTTCACTTGTTTCTTGTATTTTTATCTATTATAAACTTATGAGACACTTGGATAATGTACAGCTGACAGCAAATTATAGTAAAGTTATATATTCTTTGTTAACTTCTTGTTTGTTATTCTGACCTTCAATGTGATTGAGAAACATTTTGTCCTTTTATCAAACTCCACTGTCAACAACATGCTGAAATAATAATTAGTATTTATTTTCATTTTTTTATATTGTCATGTTTCTGAACTTAATCGCATACCTACACTTGGGATATTTTGTTTTATGAGCAAGTCCCTTGTTCAGTTTTTCCATTTGAAGCAACAACGACGCTTTGTAGTTTGCAAGTTAAGTGTTAAAGATCCTGCGTATAAATAAAAGGATACAGGTGTATACCTCACTGAGTGACTTATTTGTTGACGTGTGTGCTTATATAACAATAAACTCTAGAATATTATGCAACAGTCATAATGATAATACAAGATTATAAACTAGCATGTTTATCATTGTTATGCACTTATGCTTTACATTTGCTAGTTCAGTGCGAATGTAGTTAATAACATTTAGAAGATATCAATATTACAAGCGTGGTTTTTCTGAGTATATGACTTCATGTGCAGATTGCAACAATGACTCCACCAATTGAGACGCCAAACAAACCTGCTGACTCTTACCATCATTCTCATGCTCCTCTTAACGAAAGAATTCTTTCATCCATGAAGAGAAGATCAGCTGCTTCCCACCCTTGGCATGATCTTGAGATCGGTAATTCATCTAATTAACTTATTGAATTTGTTAACTTAGTTGTCCTGTCTAATGATAGTAAATATTCAAGCATCTGATGTTTTAAATCATTTAATGCAGGCCCAGGAGCACCAACAATCTTCAACTGTGTATGTGGAATTAATATAAAGCAAAGTCTAGTTAGCTGAAATTCTTGCATATGGGATTGCGTGGATAAATATACGAAGGATTGATTAAAAATCTCTCTTTCTTGCAGGTGATCGAAATTAGCAAGGGGAGCAAGGTGAAGTATGAGCTTGACAAAAAAACAGGACTTATCAAGGTTTATATGTGGATGATAAAAAATTGGTGTAACGATCCAGATTCTATTGATTTGGCTAATTTTCTTAAATTTGCTTTCATCAGGTGGACCGTGTCCTATATTCCTCAGTCGTGTACCCTCACAACTATGGCTTTGTCCCTCGTACTCTCTGTGAGGACAATGACCCACTTGATGTCTTGGTTATCATGCAGGTATGCCGCTTAAGCTAGTGGTTTGAATTTACAGATATTGATGTAGCGAGTATTGTCACTAGTGTGTTCTATTTTAAGTGTGTATTTCTTATATGAACTGGGAATGTTACTGATCTGTAGTGGTGTTTGAAAATACTTGCAGGAACCAATCCTACCAGGTTGTTTTCTTCGTGCAAAGGCAATTGGAGTCATGCCCATGATTGATCAGGTATTTTATTTTTTTCAATAAATAGGTTCCATTTTAGACTCATATATGGGTAAACTTGTCAATATGGGTTATACATGACCTCAAACGGGTCAAAGGAGCACTTACATGTTAGCAAAACTGAAAACAGGTTGAACGGGTTAAAAGTCACCCCAAAGTGTATCTACAGACTAAAATGCTTATAACATACCAAATTATGAAATTTAAAACATTAGTTATTTATAAATTTTGTATTAGATAGAAAAAGTTTATACGGATCAGCCCAACCCATCTTCACCTGCTCTAAACATTACCCACTTTGACTTGGAACTTGTTTGACCCATAACTCAAGCAGCCAATATTGCCAGATTCACAGTTTATTTACTTTTCTTTGACATATAACTGATATTGGTTGATACCATCAGGGAGAGAAAGATGATAAGATAATTGCAGTCTGTGCTGATGATCCCGAGTATAGACACTACAATGACATCAAGGAACTCCCACTACATCGCTTGGCAGAGATCCGTCGCTTCTTTGAAGACTGTAAGCTTTTTTATATGTGATCTGAATTTGTATCCATTAGTCATCTTGACACTGTTAGTAACCACATCCTTGTTTATTTTGACAACTAATTAGACAAGAAGAACGAGAACAAGGAGGTTGCTGTGAATGATTTCTTGCCAGCTGCTGAGGCAATTGAGGTGGTCAAAACTTCCATGTAAGTACAGTCTCAAAGCTACTGACTTAATTCCATTTATATCCTTCCTTTAACAGTATCTATTCTCCATTGCTAGATGGGACCCAGTATGGTATTTTCATTAAGCTTCTCATGCTACATAAAACGGATCCATGAATAAGAATATAGATAGTGAAAACGAATATCTCATCCATCATTCATGATCCATTTCAAAATATATACAGTTTTCTTGTATGGGTGTCCTAAATTATATGCAAACTATATACCAATTCCGTTATCAGTTTTATTTTAAATTCAGTTGAAAATCACGTACTTATCCTGAAGTAATAATTACTTTGACTTTGGCCACCAAGAGTCTCATATTGTTTTATTAATTCTCACAATGTTGAATTAAATATTCTGATGGCGAAGGGGTTTATTATGTTGTGTCTCTGATGACAAAGAACCTGTTAGATTGACCTTGTTATATCTTTTCAAACTTGAAGGGATCTGTACGCTGACTACATTGTGGAGAGCTTGAGGAGATAGAAAGGGATGTTTGATTCATATCTAGTTGAAGATGATACCATATAACTTCTGCAAATTCTATATTTTTGTCCTATAATATGCTCTGTGGTGTAAGCTACTCACCACTCTACGACGACGACAACAAATTTTCAAAGAACTCAAGAAACATGTTTTCATAGTAGTGAAAACTGCCTCGACTGTTACATATAATATACTATTTTTTCAATTTTTTTGTTTTCCATTCGATGTATTAAAACTGTGTAAGGAAAGAAGTTCTTTTCTGCACTTTGGAGTTTGGTTAAATTGTTTTTAGTCTATATCTATGTGTATGTTCGAGTCTCAGTGTTTGTGACGTTTGTTTTGGATCAGTAACTTAGTATTTCACATGCTATTGTTCCATATAAGTTAAAAAGGAGAAAGATCTGGTTTGGACCTGACTAGACCGGATAAAGAAACGTTAACTTAGGACCAACAACCCGACTAAGTATATCAGTTAGGTTCTGGAACAGCTTATTGAAGTTTGGTATCTGTAGTCCCTTAGTTGACTTTGTTTTTACTGGTACTCACGTCATGGATCTTTGTGAGAAGGGGAGTGCACACTATCAGTGAAAAAGGATTTGGTCAAAATGAACTTGTTCAAACGAAAACTACAATTTAGCTCATCTTGCAGTCCTTGGTATTTCCATTGATATTTTTGTTTGATGGTGTGCCATAATGTCTGGTGTTGTTGTTCATGACAATATCTTGGGTCAAAAAAGAGCAGGAAGAAACAATCAAGTTATTAATTTGCTACAAATGTTCAAAAAAAGCATCTGGTGCCACTTCTTATAATATTTACAAAAGGCATAAAAAATGGATTGGGTCAATTTTGTTGATGTTCCAACAAGGCATTTTTTACTTTTTAGACACTCCGCGGGTTTAACCCCCGAACCGAACCGTGCCCATATTATACACAGATGTATTTCATAACTAAATAATCACTCAAATTAAGTTACAAAATTAACCGAAATATTCAATACTTTTTATTTGTATAACGACTTTTTTCAGCTCCGTAAAGTAAACATTTTGTAAAAAATCTAAGTGTTAAACATTGATTAATTTGATCGTAAACTATAACGCGAGTAATATTTTTTGATTAATACGTTATAATTAATCCTTGAATTCAATTATTGTAAACGAAATTACTTAAGTTTATATAACTTCTAAATTCAATGTCATTTAATTTTACTAGAACTACATTTTATGTTCTAGACTAAGTACATTTTTTTATACGATATAAACTCTATTAAACACAAAACACGGTTATCGTAGATCCGAACCGCGCGGTAACCGCTCACTTCGGTACCCGCATGTCCGGTTACCCGTCTAGTACGTTCGACGACGATAGTAAAATTAATACCCGGCCCCCGCGATACGGATACGTTTAAATCCTTCTCTAACTAACCGAACCAAACCGCCCCGTGAACACCCCTATTCATGACAATATCTTGGGTCAAAAAAGAGCAGGAAGAAACAATCAAGTTATTAATCTGCTACAAATGGTCAAAAAAAGCATCTGGTGCCACTTCTTATAATATTTACAAAAGGCATAAAAAATGGATCGGGTCAATTTTGTTGATGTTTCAACAAGGCATCTGATGATCTGATGGCTTTAGTTTCCCATTTTCAAATCAACATTGAAGGTCAACTATTGACTTTATCTTGTAATAAAATAAAGACAATCAGCTTTATTCTATCTAAATCTGTTTCACGATATTAAATAAGATCGGTAAAATTACGTTGGCATTCTTCTGACATCCTATAAAAAAAAAACCATATATGTAATTTATACTTGACGATTACCCGTGCATAGTACCGGACATTCCTAGCGGCGGATGAGGTGAGATCATGAAAAAACAATATCATCTCAAAAAACAAAAGAACACATCATAGCCATTTATTTTTCATCAAATAAAAAAAAACCCCACTTTTCAT
>BQNB010025945.1:20009-59100 GCA_026074375.1 Tanacetum coccineum
CAAACAAACTGAATAGAAACTGCTAAAGCTGAAGCTTCAGTTCTAGTCGAATAGTTTATTTTCTTATTTCTCATAACTTTGGTTAAAGAATAAGTTCAAAGGAGATAACACCCCAATTGTCATTCAACCACCTTGCTATTCCGCAAGCAAGGTGTGTCATAGATTCTTTATTTGATTCTAATAAGAACCTATACGTTGAAAAGTATATCTGTGTGTTTTAAACTTGATCTTTATATTCTTCATATATATTTGTTAAAAACTTACTTTATTGCCATGGAATTAGATTAGTTTAACTTGATAAACCTTATATCAGATTCTAAGGGACCAACAAGTGGTATTAGAGCCTTCTGGTTTATAAAATCCCTTTAAAAGGATATATAAAGGCTCAAAGATTTTTAAAAATCAAGATCCATCTTAAATGGCAGAAGTAGAAGTACCACAGACTCTTGAATATAGGGGTGGCTAGCTAAATGCCGCTCCTATACTAGAGGTGGAAAATTTCACCAATTGGAAAAAGAGGTTCATGTGCCATATCATTGGTATTGAACTTCAATTTAAAAGTATCATCAAAACGGTACTTTTATTCCCATGGTAGCTGGTCAAAGGAAGCCAGAAGGACGATGGACTGCAGATGAGAGGAAGGCTGATAACTTAGATCAACGATTCAAAAGTCTCATCATGTTCGTCCTTTCAGATGTCCAAATGAATTCTGTCATAAATTGCTTAACAGCTAAATCAACATGGGATGACCTGATACTGTATCATGAGGACCCTTCTTATGTGAAATAAAGTAGGGTCATGGACCTGAAGTTGTGTTATAACACTTTCAAATTCAAAGAAGGTGAATCTCTAATACAAACTTTCACTAGATATAAAGCTTTGATGAATGAGTTAGTAAATGATGGCATCAAACTTTTAAAGCTTGAAATAAATACTGGTTTTATAAATAGGTTACCAAAGAAGTGGCTAAGTTTCTGCCAAAGCCTCAGAAACACAAATCATGTGAAAGATTCTGAGCTTGCTTCTCTATTTGGTAAACTCAAATATGAAGAAAATGTAATAGACAATATTTATGAGACTGAAAAGAACAAATCTATTGTCTTTGCAACACCTTTGGCAACTGCCTTCTTCTCTACCTCTATTGTCCAGGACTTTTAAGATAGTCCTGATGATGACGAGGATACAAAAAGCAATCATGAGTACCTTAATGACCTAGAAGAATAATATTAAGTAAGAGCTCTTTTGGCCTAGTCTAAAAGATTCTTCAAAAAGGGTACTCAAAGGTTCAACCGTGCAAAAGCAACTAACCAAACTGAATGCCACAAATGTGGTAATAAGGGCCATTTTGCAAGAGACTGCTGGTCAAAGACTTCAGTTCCATCATATCAATCACCCTTTTAATCAAAATCTCTCAACTCCCCTCAACATAAACCAGAACTAAGGCCTACCAAGGACTTTAAAGCCAAAGACAACAAAGTCAAAGCTAAACTGGCACTTATGAGTTCAAGTGCTTCAGCTTCCAAAGCCTCAACGGTAAAGAACAAAGGTCTTATCGCTGAAGCCTATGAATAGGATGAAGAGGAAGTGTCATCAGATGATAATGAGATGGTGGAAGTTAAAGTACTCATGGCACTAGCTAAAGAAAATGATGCTATCAGCAAAGTAGGTGCCAGAAATGGAGAATGGGTGAAAATCTCCATGAGAACGGTACACACTCTTTTTGAAATGTAAGATAATGATGATAGAAAAACCTATCTAGATTATTTGTGTATCGATCTAAATTATGTTGAAGAACAAATAAATAATCTTTTGTGAAAACATAGAAATCTTGTTCATGAACTGAATTCATGCAAAGAACAGCTTCTAGTATTAAAACAAGCAAAACTTGATTTTCTTACCATGCAACATGTAAACACTAAGATTCTCAAAGAGAATAAAAACTTAAGAACAGAACTGAAAGAGCTAACAACAATCACTGAAACATGGATAAACAGTTCTAACAAAGTAAATCAGCGTATCAGTGAACAAATCCCCTCTCAAAAGAAGAGAATTCTGGGAGTTGATCAACTCACTGAAGATCCCTCTAGTTTTGGGAAAAAAGACCTTGTCTTTGTAAAATCCTCAGCTGATGACATAAACGTGTCCATACCTGGTGTTGAAAGACCCTGGTTGTCAGAAGCTGAAGGTTTTATTTTGCCAAATCATGTTACTGGTAGGAAACTCCCAGCTGAGTCACAAAGAAACACAACTGATCCTTCAGTTGCTGTCACTGACTCTTCAGCGACTAATTATGATTCTACAGATGAATCTTCAGTCTGTAACACCCTTCTTCCTCTACTGAAGAAGTTGGATAGTGATGAACCTACTTCTGGACCAAAGACTATCAAATCAATTTTAAGGTCAAAATCCACATTCAAAGCTGAAACTTTAAAAGGTATCATAATAAATGAACCATCCTCAGCTCTTGCTAAGGATAACAAAAGCTCTCCAGCTTCAAAAGTTAACTCAGCTCCTGCTGATAAACTAAAAAGTGTGAAAATTGAAGATGATCCTCCATTGGCTATTGTAATAAAAGAACTAAACAACCTAAAATTACAATTTAGCAAGAGTCAGTCATTTTACTCCAGAAGTAATAAACCACTACAGGTTCCTCAAAATACACTTCAAAATAAATACAAAACATAATTCAAAAGAAGTTATGATATGTGTGGCTTAAACAATCATCTCTCTGAGAATTGTTATAAAGTTTTGTTTTGTAAAAGTGTGAGAAAACTGATCATAGAACCTGTGATCATGCTGAATACATTTTCACCATGAACATGTCTCAACATCTCAAAAGTCTTGGTAGATCTTCATCTAGATCTAAAATCCCAAGACCATCAAAATGCTTCTTTCCACCTTGCACACACTGTGGTGGTATAGATCATTTATCTAATGAATGTTTATACTATCCCATATGTAGATTATGTGGAAGTTATGACCATGACATAAATGGTCATAATAGGATTATCTCTCTAGAAAGAGTGATCAATCTAATAAATCCTTAACATGCATTCAAAAGATGTGAAGCTTGTGGTAGCTCAACTCATACCACAACTAATCACTATGATATTGAATGGTTCAAAAGAGGTGAAGCACTTCAAGCCAAAAAGGCTGAGGCTCTAAAATCAACTAAAGTTGAATCATCAAATGCTAACAGATCCAAGACTCCCACTAAAAGGTGGGTTTCTAACCAAAACTAACCATTCTAAACGTATTTGTGTATTGTGACATCAGGAAGCCCATCTGGTACCTAGACAGTGGATGCCAGTGGCTGCTCAAGGCTTATGACTGGTGTAAAGAGTTACATGCACAAATATGCGGAACACCAGGACCTAAAGTAGTTTGGAGATGACTCTACATGCGACAACTAAAGGTTATGGCTCTTAGCAAACGTAATGTATAGTTTTCACAAAGGTAGCATTTGGAGGCGGTCATTAAAGTACAACGTGATTAGCACAGTCAAAATCTGTGATGCTAAATCTTTATTCAGTTTGATGAGAAAAGAGGAAACAATCTTCCAACTCAAACAAAGAAGTTGTAAGGATTGCTCAAGTGTAGGAAGATGTATATGTTCCTGACATGACATCCTCTGGTCAAGTGTCTTGCTTCTTTGCCAAAGCTTTCTGAAATCTCCAAATGGCCTCCTTGGAATAAAAGACATTGCCTCTTTCAAACTTCCAAAACAATTAAACAAAAATGGCAAAATAAAATCTTTGTTATTGGTCTTTCCTTCACTTGTCTATCTCAAAGATAACCTGTTCATCATGTGAAAAGGGGAAACTATCATAGGGCAGCTTCAAAACAAAACAAATCATCTTCTATTGAGATATGTCTTCTTCTTCTTCACATGGATTTATTTAGACCTGTAACTCTAGTCCATTTAACCATGAAAAAGTACACCCTTATCATTGTTGATGAGTACTCAAGGTACTCTGGGTATATTTTTTAAAGAATAAAATTCAAGAACCTAGAAAACCATCATGTTCTTTCATCAAAAGACGTTGAAACAATCAAAATGACATCCAAAGTTTAAAACAAACTCAGAAGTGACAATGTACTGAATTCTGGAATAACATTCTTGTCATATTGTATTATGAAAAAGGGATTTCTAAAACTTTCCTCTTCCCCTCACATTACCTGACAAAATGTGTTGTGAAAAAAAATGAACCCTATAGAAGTTGCGAAAATTATGAACAATAGCTTTCTAGGATATGTCTTTTCTAAACAAACTGGTCTGAGATGTAGCCACTGCTATGTTACACTCAAAACAGGTCACTATTGTGAAAAGACATCTTAAAACACTTTATGAATTTTAGTAAGAGAATCCAAAAATCAATTTTCTTTTCTGTCTTTGGATGTCCAGGTTTACATCCACAATTTAAAGATACTAGGAAAAATTTGATGAAAAAGCTGATGATGGTTATCTTATTGGATATTCACTTGTTTCCAATGCATTCAGTGTCTTCAATTCTAGGATAGACAAACAAACGTGAAGAAACATATCAATAACATTTGATGAAAATCCCTAATGCTATAAAAATTCTCAAAACCTTCAATTGAACAACATCAACATTGCTAAAAATGAAAGATATGCAACCTGATGAATATATTCATCCTTTGAGGCTTCTTTAGGTATAAATAAAATATCAAAAACAATGCAATGACGTGTCTTCATAGAACCTATGTAAGTCCCTGAAACCAGTTATCCTTGAAACTAAAGTTTCATCAGACCAAAATGGTCAAACTGATCAAAATGATCAAACTGCTCAGACTGATGAAATCTTAAATAATAATCTTTCTGAAAGTTTCAATCACAACAATGATGAACAAATTATTGATAATCTCCCAAACACTGAAGACATTCAGGTCTATGAACACTCATCCTCTCAAAATGTAGAGGATACTTCAATTTAAGATACAATTTCAATCCCAAATCCACCCACCCATGGTTAGTCCATCTCCTCAAGATAGATGGTCTTAGGACAAACACATTGAGCTAGTCAATATCATTAGAAATCCAGGAGCTGAAATGCTCACAAGAGCCATGGCCAAATAACTTAGTGCTGCTTCATCTCATGAATGTCTCTTTGTAGATTTTCTCTCTAAAGAAGCCTAAAAAGGTTTCTGAAGCACTAAAGCATCCTGGATAGGTTGATGCCATGCAAGATGAACTAAACCAATTTTCTAGAAACAAAGTCTGGACATTAGTTCCTGCACCTTATGGCAAAATCATAATTAGCTCAAAATGGGTTTTCAGAAACAAAAGGGATGAAACTGGAATTATCATCAAAAACAAGGCAAGACTTGTAGCTCAAGGCTACAATTAGCAAGAAGGCATAGATTATGATGAGACCTTTGCTCCAGTTGCAAGACTTGAAGCAATAAAAATCTTTCTTGCCTTTGCCACATACATGAATTTCATTGTTTATCAAATGGATGTCAAAAGTGCATTCCTCAATGGTAAACAAAAAGAAGAAGTTTATGTCAAACAACCTCTAGGTTTTTAGAGCAATGAGTTCCCAAACCATGTATGCAAATTAGACAAAGCCCTTTACGGACTTAAACAAGCTCCAAGAGCATGGTATGAAACTCTCTTAACCTTTCTCACCGAACACAAGTTTGTAAGAGGAAAGATAGACAACACTATGTTCGTCTACAAAACTCAAACTGATGTGATTATGGTTCAAATCTATGTTGATGATATTATCTTTGGGTCCACCAGCACAAAATTATGCAAACAGTTTGCTAAACTGATGACTCAAAGATATGAAATGAGTATGATGGGTATCCTTACCTATTTCCTTGGATTTCATATTAAACAATCTGAAAGAGGCATTTCAATCAACCAAGAAAAATATGTCAAGGATCTGCTGAAAAAGTATGACTTAAATAGATCATCAGTGAAAACCCCAATGGTACCCCCTAACAATTTAGGACCTGATCTCAGTGGCAAAGCTATAAACGAGACTCAGTATAGAGGTATGATTGGATCGCTAATGTATCTAACTGCAAGTAGACCTGACATTCAATTCTCAACTTGTCTCTGTACAAGATATCAAGAAAATCCTAAGGAATCCCACCTTATTACTATTAAGAGAATTTTCAGGTACCTAAAAGGTACTCCCCGTCTTGGTCTGTGGTATCCACAATGTTTAGGTTTTGACCTAAAAGGATACTCAGACTCTGATTATGCTGGTTGCAACATGGACAGGAAAAGCACCTCAGGTGCTTATCAGTTGCTAGGAGGAAAACTTATGTGCTAGAGTGCTAAAAAGCATCAATCTGTAGCTATGTCATCAGCTGAAGCTGAATATGTAGCTGTTGCTGGATGTTGTGCCAACATATTATAGATGAAAAGTTAACTCATTGACTATGAGATCATATATGAAAAGGTACCCATATTTTGTGATAACACTAGTGCTATTGCAATCTTAAACAATCCAGTTCTACACTCAAGAACAAAGCATATTAATATCAGATATCACTTTATCAGAGATCATATTCTAAAAGGGGATATTGAATTACATTTCATTCCCACTCAATATCAACTTGCTGATATCTTCACCAAACCTCTTGATGAGCTAACTTTCAAAAGATTGATTGTTGAACTAGGTATGTTGAACATTGATTCAATACCTGAAGCTTCAATACTGCCTGAAGAGAACTGAAGCTTCAGCGATTTCATCCTAAACTGAACAAACATTCATGTTAAATGTCAATTCAGTTTTTGCATACAACCTTTAGCTTGCTTAAGTAAAGTAACTGAGCAATCACATGTCTTATTCATGGATTTGTATGAGCATTTGTGGTTTTGTCGCCTTTACTGGAGCACAAATATTGGTTAACTCAAGAACTGAACAAAACTAGTTCATTTTCTTCAGTTCAGTCTAGATAAATAATTTTATCTAAATCTTCAGCTATCTCTCGAATGAAGTAACTGAGCAATCATATATGTCTCATTCATGGATTTGCATTAGCATTTGTGGTTTTGTCACCTTTGCTGGAAGATTGATGATAATAAAGATTACAATAATCTGTTCAGCATGACATAACATCAAACATGAACCTAGTCCAGCTTTTTCAAACATCAATCTAAAGGTCATTTTTTTAACAAAAAATGTGTGATTTTTAACATTAATATTTAATATATTAAAAGAAGAAATCCAAAAGTTAGAATGACCTCATCCTCTTTCTCTCACCTACTTTTGCAGTTGAATAGATAGCTGTTCACTGTTCTAGGTGTCAGATGCATGCTTTGCTGACTTTCATTAAATACAAAGTTTAGCACACATGTTGAAAACAAACCCTAAACATTCCCATTAACTTCACAACCTAAAACGATAAATTACAATTTCTTAAAGAAAAATTATAACTTCATCAATCATATAAATCACAACAAACCATTCAACAACTCACTTTTCACAATCTCATCAACAATACACACACACCTCAAACCAGATCAAATATCCAAAACCCTAACTATCCACAATGGTAGAAACATCATCACATAATACCTCATCACCTGAATTCACTCCCAAAGAAGAACCTGTCACTCTTGACAAACCCGAAAGCCCAAACCCTTTCTTACCTGCAACTCAGGTTGAGTTCACCTTTGAGGAAATTGCCTTCACCACCAACAATGAAGTTGTACTTCTATATCCCTCATACCCTAACCAAGAATACTTTAAGGATGTGTCAGACTTCATTTCCAAATGCTGTCTAAAGGAAGCATTTACAAGAGCCCCAACTCAATACAAAGAGTACCTGAGTGAATTTTGGTATACGACAAAGACCTTAGAAGACTCTAAGGTTTGGGTATCCACTCCTACAAGTGAAGTTAGAGGAGACATAGGTATTACCACTTTTAGAAATTCTCTTAGGGCACAATATCTCCCTCACTCAAGTATGTATGTTTCCCCCACCCTCTATAACAATAGTAAGACCATGGTTTGCAACAATAGGGTACAATGGGGAAATTGGGGCAAAAGGAACTCTCAAAAAGAGTTGTCTTCCTCCTAAGTGGAGGTTGCTGATGGGTCAAATCATTCAATGTTTAGGTGGGAAAATAGGTGGCCTAGATCAAATATCCAATAAGGATGCCACTATCTTGTATTGTATGGCCAATGGGGTACAGGTAGATTATGCCAAGTTAATATGGGAGGATCTAATTCATAAGCTGAATAAGAAGACAAGGGAAAATATTGTTCCCTATCATAGGTTTATATCTCTTCTACTGGAACATATGATGCCTAAATATGATAATGAGGAGCTCACCATAAACCTCACTCAAGTCTTTAGTGTTCACAACTAGACACTGAAGCCAAACCAACCTGAAGAACCTCCCTTCACTACCCACATAAAGGACATCTGCAAATTAGATGTGCCTGTTGTCTCTAAAGCTCCAAAACCTTCCTCACAAACTAAGGAGGTTCCCCAAGGCAAAAAGCCTAGAGCTAAAAGTGGACTCAGAAGAAAACAATCTTCAAAACACACATCTGAGTCCCAGACTGAGGCATCCAAAAACAAAACTGGCCAATCTGAAACAGAAACTAAGTCCAGTTTGGCCAAGGACAAAAGCCCAAGCCATCCTTCACCTCCCACTCCAGTGGTTGGTGAAATGTATAAAGAGGCATAACAAGCAGCTGGTGGCCCAACATCTTTAGGGGCCACTAGTGAAAAAGGAGCACACCCTCAGCTCAGTAGTGGTAAGTCTGCATTTAACTCTTATTGAACCTGTTTATTCAGCTTCTTTCATTTGCACTATGAGTCTGCCTCAGGACATGATGCTTCAGCATATTCCACAGCTGAAACTGATCCTGGATCAGATGTTCCTAATGATTCTATATCTTCATAACAGGATATAGATGAAGGAACCAAAAACTATTCATTTAATCACATATTTGCAGGGTCTAATCCAAGTGTTCTTGTAGATAAAACCAAATTTGCTAAAGATGGGTTAAAAATGGCCCACATTGATTCAGGTACAAATAAGGAATCCAGAGCTGATGATATCTCAAAGAAAATAAAGCTGGAGGACTTATCAGAATTCTTTAAAGACACAAGATCTGCATTCTTCACTCCTAACTCCCCACAAGATGAACCCATCATTGTTACAAATAAGAGTGAAGAAGAGGATGCTAACAACAAAGAAACTCATGATACTAATTTGCTAGAGATGGGTTAAAAATGGCCCACATTGATTCAGGTACAAATGAGGAATCCAGAGCTGATGATATCTCAAAGAAAATAAAGCTGGAGGACTTATCAGAATTCTTTAAAGACACAAGATCTGCATTCTTCACTCCTAACTCCCACAAGATGAACCCATCATTGTTACAAATAAGAGTGAAGAAGAGGATGCTAACAACAAAGAAACTCATGATACTTCTCATGATATGCCTCACTTCAGTCCTACCTCCTCCATCTCCAAAATCAGCTCAAATTCAAGAGTTAATGGCTCAGGTTCGATTACTTAAGTCCTAGAAGGATGCGCTAGAACAACAAAAGGCAACAGCTGAAGCTGAAGTTGCCTCACTTAAGGCTAGGCTATTATATCCAGATGTCAACCAGCTTACTACTCTTCTGGTAACCTCTCTAAAGCCTGAACTCTCCAAACTCTTGGCCTCACATGACTTTGCTAGCTGCTTACCAACTGAATTGAAAGAGCTCCCCTCAAAATTCACTGAATTATCTAGAGAGATTAAAGAACTAAAGTAGCATGTTAAAGATATGGAAATCGAGCTACCTGGGGACTTAAAAGAGATTCCAATAAAACTGGAGACCTTCACTTCTACTATCTCCAGTCTTACATCCCACGTTGTTAAACTAAAGAACATTCAATAGGAACTTCCAGCAGAGCTTCAAGCTTTACCAGTTCTAGTTTCTTCTGTTAAGAAATAAATCAAGACTTTAGATTCCCTTCCAACTCTATTAATCAAGGTTACTGAAACCTTGAACAGGTTTGCCACTGTGGTGGAAAATGCATCAGCAGCTACGACTAAAGATGTTCCTTCAACAAGCCAAGCAACTGCTTCACCTGCTGAGGGGGAGAAGAACACCAACGATGCTGAAACAAACCTGAAAGATGAATTAGTTGATCTTTTGGGCACAAATGTTGTGACACAATACTACAACAAGAAGTTACTCTTTGATAAATACTGTGACAAGACGCTGCAAAGAAAGAAAAGCCCTAATCTCAAAGTCAGAGATCTACATTTGGCTGAATGGAGAGAAGTAATACAAGTTTGTCCAGACAAAAGTGAAAAAAGATGGAAAACTGATAACGCTCAAATTAAGTATGTTTTTAGTAGCGTTATCCGTACTTTTGTATATGATATTTGGCTATTTTTTATATGATTTTGTTACTTAATTGTACCAAAGTGTGTTTTCAAGTATATTTGTAGCCAAGTATAAGAGAAGCAAGAAAAAGACGAAGAAAAGAAGTAAAAACAAAGTTTAGTACAAGTACGAAGAATCCCGCATCAAGAACAAGCTAGGGAAGCATTTTAAGAGCAAAAGATAAAGTCAAGTTAAGTTGAAGAATAAAGATCCACGGCCAAGTACCATACACTCGAGAAGCTTAAACGAAGACATAATGGAAGTATAGTTGTTCCTGACACACCTCCACCATTTTGGCCATAACTTGTGTCGGACGACAATCCATTGTGCCGCCCGGCAGGAGTAGTGTCGACCGGCAGAGTCTCATGCCGTCCGGCAGAGGCTCAGCTGACTTTTCCAAGTTTCATTAACTCACCAATTTAAGTGCCAACCGCCTCAAGTATGATCAAGTCCTCTCACAAATCAAAATTCTAGAAGATTCATGATACTTTGTGCCCAAGACTTATGCTTGGTGGCCAAGGTTGATTTCTACTATAAATAAAGGCCTTAAGACTCACTTTTCACATAGTTATTCCACCTTCTACCCTCAATGAAGAATTTCACCATCATTATCTAACCCAAAAGACTTCTAAACCTTTGCCAAATCCAGAAGGAGTGCTCAAGAACATCAAGCAAGGTGTGACGGATCATTTTTTGGTTGGTACGAAGCTTGTAGTCGATTGGAGGCTTGAAGGTTGCCTTAATCCTTCCTATTTACTTATTGTATCCATACTTTTGGTAATCTCTCTTATAATTTCAGAATGTTTATGCTTGTTACGATTGTTGAACCTTTGTGTTTAATTAATATAATCATGGAGTAGTTTTATTTACTTGTTTAGAATGATGTAAACATAAGATATGGAGTGTTTGGATCTTTTTAATAAAGAATTATGATTTTGTTTATGAGTTTGGTTGAATTGATATATGTCTAATTACTTTGTTGGTGAATCATAACCGGATCTATAGGTTAAAAGGATTTCTTGTTGTGGTTTGTTCCAAAGAGACCTTCACTTCCACTATCTCCAGACTTACATCCCAGGTTGCTGAACTGAAGAACATTCAATGAGAACTTCCAGCAGAGCTTCAAGCTTTACCAGTTCTAGTTTCTTCAGTTCAGATTCAGCTCAAGACTTTGGATTCCCTTCCAAGTCTATTAAACAAGGTTACTGAAACCTTGAACAGGTTTGCCACTATGGTGGAAAATGCATCAGAAGCTACGACCAAAGATGTTCCTTCAGCAGGCCAAGCAACTGCTTCACCTGCTAAAGGGGAGAATAACACCAAGGATGCTGAAACAAACCTGAAAGATGAATTAGTTGATCTTTTGGGCACAAATGTTGTGACACGGTACTACAACAAGAAGTTAATCTTTGATAAATACTGTGACAAGATGCTGAAAAGAAAGAAAAGCCCTAAGATCACAAACTGTGAATTTCTCACAAAGAAAGGCCCTATCTCACTGAAAATATATAGGGAAGACGGGTATGAAGAAGTCATCTCAAATCTCAAGGTCAGTGATCTACATTTGGCTGAATGGAGAGAAGTAATAAAAGCTTGTCCTGACAAAAGTGAAAAAGGTTGGAAAACCATTTATGATCTGGTAAAGACAAGATTGGATCAGCTGACTCAAACTGAACAAGAACTCAAGATTGACTTAAACAAACCCTTCAAAGAACAAGATCCTCTGAATGAGCTAAATGAGTTAGCTAACAAGAAAAGAAAAAGAACCAATGACTTAAATGACCATTCCAGGTCAACAAAGCAATACAAGTCATCAAGTTCAGCATAAAGAAGAGGTTCATTGAACACCTAAGACAGTAGAATGGAAACCATTTGTAATAACTTTATCTTTTGTAAATGTATTTTAATGAAAGTTAGAATGAAAGGTTATCAGTTTATGTTGTTTAATTTATATCAGTTGTGTAAGAAGAAGTTGTGTTGCTCACTTACAACTGATTTTAACTTAGGCTATTTGTATATTCAAATATGGGGAGATTGTTGGGTTCAGTTCCTGAGCCCTTCAGTCTTTTAGTAGATTTAAACATAAAATCCCCTAAGTGTTTCTCAAGCTAAAGTCCTCAGTTTGAGTCGCTGAAGCTCCTTCAGTGTTAGCTCTTCAGGTCCTTAGAAGATTGGGAAGTATCTTCACTTCAGTGTATGCAGTGGTATAAAAACTGAATAAGGACTCTTGGTAAGAGCTTCAGTTCAGCTTGGTTGACAATTCCAAGCTGAACTTTGTCTATCTTCTTAACAGAAGTTAAAATGTGTTGTTTCACTTCTAGAAGGTTTACAAGGCGGGAAAAAGATTGTTTTATGTCAAAAGGAATAAAGCAATCTCCTTGGGAAATGTTACTTCTAAAGTTGGTATAAAAGTACAACAACTATCCTCAAAAGACTGTACCGAGTACTAAAAAAGCAAACGTGCATTAAATGGTAGTTCAACCACCCATTTAATGCTTGTCACGTAGTCTAGGTTAAACTTGTAAACCCTAATTCCTTTGCCTATAAAAGGAAAGGGATTCCCAGAGTAAATGTTATCTCTTCCAATAAATGTAAAACACATTGAAGAGTTCATTTATCTCTCAAACAAACTGAATAGAAACTGCTGAAGCTGAAGCTTTAGTTCTAGTCGAATAGTTTATTTTCTTATTTCTCATAACTTTGGTTAGAGAATAAGTTCGAAGGAGATACACCCCAATTGTCATTCAACCACCTTGCTATTCCGCAAGCAAGGTGTGTCATAGATTCTTTATTTGAATCTAATAAGAACCTATTCGTTGAAAAGTATTTCTTTGTGTTTTAAACTTGTTCTTTATATTCTTCATATATATTTTTTTAAAACTCACTTTGTTGCCATGAAATCAGATTAGTTTAACTTGATAAACCTTATATCAGATTCCAAGGGACCAACAATTTGCGATGTATGACTCCAACTGAATTGGAACGTCTGGCAAAGATATCTTCTTGAATGAAAGACCATACATCAAAACATATTGTAAATAATTTTTACAAAAAATTTTCAAAAATAAAATACAAAATTGAAAATCTCAAAAACAAGAAATTTTTTTGTTCTCTTACTATTTTTTTATAAAAAAATGTTTTGAAAAATACAAAAAAAAATATAACTTAAAGATACAAACACATATCTTCTCCGTTTTTATCAGTTTCATGATATTGTATTTCTCAAAAAGTGGTTCTTTAAATGTAAAATCAATGTATAAATGAACTGAGGGGGTTATAATATTCTTGATTTTCAAACATCTTTGCAAGAATGTTCAAAACTGAAAAATTAACTATCTTTCAATAAAGTTATTTAATTAGATATTTTATTATGGGGGAGTTATAAATTTTTCAGTCAAATCATCAGAAAACAAAAATGTGTTCTCAAATGTAAAAATAACTTCGTTTTGAACAAATTTTTTATCCAAAAAGAAAGAAATTTCAAAAGGAGATAATTGTTCGAGGGGGAGTTATGAAATTTATAATTCAAAACGGGAACTTAAATGCAAAATAGTTCAAAAAGTTTGATGTGAAAAGTGGTCTAACTCCAAGGGGGAGTTATGAAAATTGTTTTTTGATCACAAAAGTTTACAAAAGTAACTACAAGGACTAAAAGTGTAAAAGTGCAAAAGGATAACTTTCGTATGGGTGTTTAATGATTACGGAAGAAAATTCAGGGTCTTAAAATGACAAGTTAGCAAAGTCAAGTTTCGTAGGGTTCAAAAGAGCTTACATAAGTAACTTGAGGGACTAAAACTGCCAAAATTGGAAAGTCGTTTTCAAAAGTATAAAAGAAACAGTTTTGTACGCAACCTTATCACTTTCGTAAAATACTCAAAAAAGGTTTCGTAAATTCTCTGAGCTTTCGTAACAAAGATAACACGATCCAAATTGTTTTGTTGATTATCTGTGATAGAAAAACGTTAGAAAACGTGATCTATTTCTTTAATTTGTACTTAATTGTTGATATTAATTGTTGAAATAGGTTTTGTATAGATCTAGGGTTTCGTAAATATGAAATGTAATTGAAACATGAAATTGAATAAGGTAAAATGTTGATATACATCTAGTGATATAATTAGGATAGATTGATCACTGAAAATATCATTTGTGGACTAAGATCATGAGATTTCGTAACGTTGATAGGTTTCATAACTTTGAGAAATTGCTTTTTAACATAAGATTGAGCTTCAACTGTTCATAAGATGATAAATAAGCTGAAAAATAAGTCAAAACGTTCAGCTTATCATTTTTCAAATGATAATTATGTTTACGAAAGTAAAGTCTCAGGTTTCGGTTTCGTATGGACTTATCAAATGGGTTTCGTAAACAGTAATGGGCCAAATGGGTTTCGTAAATGATATTTTGGGCTTAATATTTGGGTTTCGTAAGGGAAAATGGACTTCAAAATTTAGGTTTCGTAATGAACTAATTTTTTACGGATATTCAAATGGGCTTGATCGTTAAATGAAATGGCATCTTACGAAAACAAATGATAAATTTTTGATATAAAATCATATCTTTATATTGATAAATGGAACAAATGGTGAAGATTGTGTTCGGTTTCGACGGTTTCCTGAAATTAACAGGATGAGGATTGAGCAATCTACTGACCATTCAAATGTCGTATATAAGAATATGTTTTGTATAGCAAAATTTTTCATTCAAAGTGATCAATGATTAAAAGGAAAAATGAAGAGAAAATATAAAGTAGAACTTCAATTGTCTGTGATCATAAGTTTCTCATGTTTCATCAAAAGGCAAAGTTCAAAGTTTTGAAAAGATTGTTTCAAACACTATTCAAAAGTGATTTATGACTATCTATTGCACATAATTGGGTAAATGGTCTAAGTCATGTCCGGTTTTGACCATTTTCTACAATGAACAGAATGAGGAGTGGGTGGCTTAGTGACCATCCAGTTATTGTTTCATTAGATTAGTTGTATAATCATTGTTTTCAAACATCTTTGGAAAACTTGTGTCTTTGGAAAGTTATCTCAATTTCTATCAAAAAGTTGTTTCTTTGTGTCACAATGTGGTACTCTTTTAATAAACAGGTTTTTAAGAATATAAAGTTATACTCTTGAATTTCTTAAACCATCAATGCTTGTCACAACTTGTGTTTTTTCAGGTTGATATTTTCTAAAGCAGAGTATATCTTTATTTCTTAAAAAGAGTATCATTTCACAAATGCTTTTTGGTGAGGAAACTCAAAATAGAAAGAGAGGTAAAATCCATACGTGAAAAAGCAAATCAAAGTATGCTCGAAAAAGAAATGCAAGAGCATACAAAATGATATTAAAATAAAAAGACGAATAAAGCGTATGGCATGTGCCCGAAAAAGCAAGAATTGGCACATGAGAAAGAAAATGATCATAATATGCTCAAAAAAGAATTGCTAGAGCATATAAAAACAGACAGAGTGGAAAGAGACAAAAATATAATATAAATGTGTATTACATAAACTTTATCTCATTTCACTAATCACTACATGTCATCATACAATATTGCACATGGCTCAACAAGTAATTCTGGCTCCTTAACTTGTTCCAAGATATCATACTATTGGGAGATGCAACAATTACGCAGTGCTGCAGAGTATTCCATGCTCTCCTAAATGCAAGTTTGTTAGGCAGATTTTACTTGATCATCCACTCAACTATGCTTTAACTGCCACTGCTGATGTCCCTACTGTGTATCTACAATAATTTTAGAGGACAGTTAGCAAAGTACCTGGTCCTAAAGACACGATCAAATTTATGCTGAATACTCAAGAATTTATTTACACAGTGGATATGTTTTGAGACATTCTTCATTTGCCGGTGGAAACTCTTGAAAATCCATTTATCGCACCAGTCAACATTGAGAGTATTGAAGCTTTCATGAACAGAGTTGGCTATCAAGGTGTGGTTGATAAAGTGAGCGCCTTCTACACGAAGAATCTAGCTTAACCATGGCAAACATTGTTCAGGGTGTTCAACCGCTGCTTAACAACAAGAACATATGGACACGATCAAAAAAAGATCAATATTCTTTAAATGTTTCATGTCGTGATCAATCGAACAAATGTTGATTATGCTGCTCTTCTATGGTAGGATTTTGTGAACAATGTAAATCAGAAAAAGGAAGCCATCCAGTATCCTCGATTCATCAAGCTCATAATTGCTTATTTGATGAAGAAATTCCCAGACATTCCTCAAAGGATTGAAGAGGATTATCATTCCATCAAGGATGATATTCCATTGGTTAGTGTATATACTACTAGGAATGTGCTTGTACGAGGGATGCTAATTCCGGATGCGTTTCTAACTGAGGAGATCTATGCCACTGATGACTTTAAGGTGTATGAGACGGTGTTTATAAATGTAGTTGTTCCAGTGAATCAACCGTAACCGGTTGTTTCTACCCAAGGAACGCATAGGTCTATACCTAGATCTCATAGGACACCTACCCTTACTGATAGTCCTTAGGGGAAGAAGAGGAAGCAGAGTGTTGGAGAATCCAGTTCACTAAGAAAATCACACAAAATAACCATCAGGAAAGAGAAACAACGTACACCTTCAAATCCACCTCCTAGCGATGATAGAGAGAGAGATGAAATTGCTGAGGCTACTCTTTTAAGTATTACTTTACACAAAACCGCTTTAGCAGCTGAAGCACAAGAAAATATAGCTAAAGTACAAGAAAAGTTGGCAGAGGAGGAGATTGAAAAGATGGTTGAAGGTGAAGAAGATGAGGAATCATATGCGAGTGAGTTTGCTGATTCTATACTTAATGATGATTTTGATGATTCTGGTACTAAGATAGAGCCCGGGAGTCATAAGGAAAATCCAAAAAATGTTGATGATGATGAGATTGAGAAAGAGAAGAAAGATGAAGGAATTGAAAAAGAAGAGAAAGATGACACTATTGAAAAGACGAATAAGGTTGATGAGGAGAAAGATATTGTTACTGATGTGATGGGTAGTATGGAGATTAGGAAAGAGTAGAAGTAAACACAAATTCCCTCACTAACTAGATCCCCTAGAAATGTTTCAACTTAAAGCCATCTATTGCTGCAAACTATTATTGAAGATCGTGATGCTTTTCGTTCAGAAGTACCTGATCTTGTTTCTTAAGAATTTAATGCACAAGCACCAAAGATCATAGAAGAACTTTTCAGACATTACATACAAAGCAATGTTATTCAAGTCCATCCTACCATAACCACATCAACCGAAACAACTTCATCTGCTGATCTTCAACAACAACTGTATTAAAGATGAAAATAAGTCTTCCAGATAAGCTAATGATCCTGGCTTGCGGGAGGGTAATGAAACGTAAATATTGAATAGTCTTTCCACCTCTAATACTTCTTGCAAGTGATGATATTCACCAACAAAAGACATGAGGCTCAAGAGGATGATGCTCCTCCTGAGGGGAGAAAAGAGTGAAAAGACATAAGGCATCGAAAAGTTCAAAGTCTGTAAGGGGTTCTTTGTCTAAGCATTCAGCTAAAGATTCCACAACTTATGTATCCAAGAAACAACAACAACAACAACAGGAATGGGATGCATAGGTAGAGGAAATAGTTATTGACTGAAGACGACGGTGATTCAAAAGATGAAAACACTGAGTCATCACAGAACTTTAAAAATGTTGATAAACTGTTCAGCTATCTTTTGATCGTGCAAGAATAGAGGGTACGCTGAAAGATATGTTCGTATTCAGTTTTAAGAATGCTGAAGAGTATGACCTACCTTTTGGAAAAAAGCACAAATTTTATGCGAGCAATCATATAGGTTTGGAAAGCAGACAAGGGAATTAAGACGTTAGTATCATGACCTCTCATGTTCCTTGGTCCAAAAGGATTCCAAATTTGAACCTCCAAGGTATTTGTATAAACAAAGATCTATTCTTTATAAAGAATGGAAATATTACAAGAGAAGAAGTACAATTCTTACGCTCCACAAGATACACGCAGAACGATTTCCAAAAGTTGATCTGGAAAAAAAGATGAATCGTTGGGTTCGTAAAGAATTTCAAGATTTATGAGACACGGTTGCATTCAACATTGGAAGATTCATAGAATTATAGTGTGTACAAGCAAATCAAAGAAGAGTCTGAAACATCCAGAAGACTATTTCTCTAATTTCCCCACCCCCACTTGATTACAGAAGTTTTAAAAATAACTACTGACAACCTTGGTTGGATTTCATGAACAAATAATTGTGTGAGGAGAAAATGATAGCCGGATAGTTTTGTTGAAGCTGACTTCAGTATTCTGAACAAAACGATATGAAGACTTGCTATTAATACTTTTCTGGAACAAAAAGGTACATTTATTGTGAAACCAAGTTTGATGAATTCATTAATTAACGGTCATCAAAAGTCGTGTTATCTGGGAGTCTGTTCATGATTTCGGAGTTGGGAATAGGAGTTACCAAGTCATGGTCAATTTAACTGCACAACATTGTCATTTTTGGTATTGGAAGCATTATGATCCATAACTCAATAGTACAAGCCAAATCGGTGTTTGATTTACATTGAGCAACAAGATGACGAAAACGGGTTATCGTAATTACGTGGTGATTGTGAAGTTTTGTGATGCTACGCTGGAAAAGGTTTTGAAAGAAGTAAAGCTCAAGATCTTTCAATCAGAACCATGGAAGAAACCACCTCTGCTTGGTGAATTAGATCGTGACATAATGAGAGCATTTGAAAGAGAAATTACTAAGCGTCCGAGTCACCGAGAGTAGATGAGAAGATGGGAATCTTTTATGAATGCAAGTCAATTCTACGACGTTGAAGCTTTGTACTAATCAAAACCTCAAGGGTGATGTTAAGTTCAGAAAAGTGTTTATTATTATATGAATTGGTCTTTGTATAGTTTTGTTTATAGTTTTATCAGTTGTTATTTAGTATTATAATGTAATAAAGTCTATCTTGGTCAAAGTTAAGTAAATGTTGACCAAGGTTTGACTAAAGTTAGGAAAATAGAATAGGATAAGTAATAAGTATAAATACCCATCTAGGAGGGGTATTTATACAAGTCATTACATTTGTTGTAATTCACTTCTCCCTCCTGATTTCTATTTTCCCTTTAAAATGAAATTTTAAAAAATGATGAAAATACTCTCTAGCTCCTCTCCTTTATTCTATAAGCTTTCGTATGATCACTACTATGCAAACATGACATATAAAAACTCTCTAAACCTACGAGCTCACCAAATTTATGTTGACTCTTTTCGAGTATCTTTTTTAGGTGATCAGCATTTGAACTGAAGGTAAATGGGGTTCAAGATTTATCATTGACTAAGACGTTTTTCTAAAGACATGAGTTTATCTTTCTTTCAAGGCCGTATCCAATGTACAATGTAAACTAAATTTCTTGTAACGAATCATGGTATATCTTGTATCTTGTGCAATGTAAAACATTATGTCGCGCCTCGTGTTTGTACTCTCAGCGGGGTGTGACAGATTGGTATTCAAAACCAAGGTTATAGAGAATGCCAGTTTTTTTCTAAAATAAAAACCCAACTATAACCAAACTAAAGTTTTTGTAAAACCTAGAACATGACGAAAGTTGACCAGCCCGAGCATTTCATAGTTTTTCCTAAAGTACGCATAGCCTGGTCAACTATGCCTAATTTACGAAGGACTACGAAATAAAGAGGGTAGTTTCCCTAAGTTATATTAGAGGGGGAAGGACACATAATTCTAGGATTGCATATATGTACTTTCACCTTATACTCCTACATGAAATTCTTTACGAGTGCCAAAACCTGAGTCATCGTTGACAGCCTATTGAATTGCATGTTGCCTTAATTGCATTACATGGCGCCTTGAATGCTTATCCTATTTTTATTTCCTATACTTGCATTGCAAGCTTTACATGTGGCCTTACTACTACATGATCGCTATCGCTTATACTTGGCTGACATGCTTGCCTTGCAATGCTCTATATGTCGCCATGCATACTCATACTTTGCTACTACTTAGTTATATACAAGCAGACCTATACTATTATTTTCTATTTTGAATACTAAACCAAACATTATTTCGGATACGTCCCAACACTGAGTTGTCGGACGGTTAACGTTGAATACATTATTTTGGATATATTATTTTGGTCATACTATTTGGGATACACTATTTTGAGAACACTATCCTGAAACACTTTCTTCATATACTAACTTAGGTACACCACTACTCAGTTGTTGCCCTATACTATTTTGTCACGGTTGTCACAAGCCCTGTCTCCCCCCACACTACTTACTTTATTGGAAAGTCTGAATACACCGCATTATAAACCGATGAATTAGATTACATCCTTAGTCGTACTAGGAACAACCTTGTAGGATATTGGATACCATAACACAATAAAGATGGTTAGGGTTAGCCAAATTCTAAAGGGAGAAAGACTAGAGAGAAAACTTCTAGTGAGAGAAAGTAAATGCTTGTATTATGAAATGACCAACCACCTCCTCCATGGGATGGAAGAGGTATATATATGTCTTACACAAACCAGCCTAAGGCTTTGGTATGGGCTTGCATGTGTAGGTTTATTACCTGGCCTATTATCGTATGTCATACGTTATACATTAAACTAAGAGCTACGATAAACTATAAAATACACAGGGTGACTGAGTCTTTTTCTTAAATCTAACAATCTCCTCCTAAGGGAGGTCACCCTGTAAAATACTAACTTAAGCTCAACAATCATCTGATTGATCTTGTGTTCCAACTCGTAGTCTTTGATTCTTCATTTGATATCTTGTACTTTGATGAAGTGATCTTTGATCTTTAATCTTGAGATTGTTCCTTAACTCGACTTGTATATGATCTTGAGCTTTTTGAGATCATCGGCCAAATGTAATCTCTAATCATCATCTTGTGATCTTTCGCCATCTTGTGATCTTGTGACTTCTGGACTGACATGCTCATACCTTTCTTGATCTTGAAAGCTTGAATAATTTTTGTTCTTGAAGTTCTTTTACTTTAAAACTTGGTCACTTCAAGAAGGACATGTAGTATCAGAGTAGCAGAAGCCTTGAAACATTTACTTGAGCTTTCGTGATGTCTTAAGATGTGTTGATTGAGTATGAGCATGTGGTTATGAATCTGACTTGTCTCTAGCTACCAGCTGCTAGCGGCGAGAATACCTGTAGGTTTATGTTAGTAATAAAAGAAAGAGTCTTTGTTCACTTTCATTGAATACGGTTGTAATAACCATGGTTCCCCGTTAATCTGTATAAATACTGCCTGTGATCAGGTAGAATTCTGAAGAATCTCCTTGAGAGGGTTTCGCAGCTGCACTAGTCGTTCTCAATACTGGAGCGTCTCAAAGCAGACAACACATTATGAGTGAATCAGCGAGTTACTATCTCATCGATTGAAGAGAAAATTGATTTGAAAATCAATTGACGTGTCACTTATAAAAGTGTTTTTGTAACACATCGAGAGTTTTAAGCGTTTATCAAAATTCATCAACCTTCAATTCATAATCTAGACCGAATCGATATCTAGTGTCACAAGTTTGATCCATTTAGGATCTCACAAGTCACCTACCGTAGAGCTTGTTTGACGTTGGCTCTAGCAGGATTTCCATCTTCATTGTGAATACTTAAGTATCACTCAGATGTTCTGACAATACCACAAGGATAATGCGTAGGACTCTTAAGATATTCCTTGTTTTCATAGTATGCGAAAGACAAGTATATTAGAATAGTTCCTATTAAGATTTATGGATGATCACTTGGCTCTAGACTCAATAGTGCATTTTGGTTTTAGTGATCGGAGGCTAGAACAGACTGCCACCTTTTCAATATCAACTGACTCGGAGTAAGAAAGTCGATAGAAATGCGTGAATCTCCGTGAGAAAAGAAACAAGAGTCTGTTGAGAGACCTTAAGTGGCTAAGGAGGGTTGTGCATCGCGTCACTAGGTCCATGACAACTATCTTCAATACCAGAAAACATCTTAGTGTTTCTGATAGTTTATGCATTGACCCGGTTTCTGCCTAAGTGTATGAAGGGCTTCTTTCTTTTCACCATTTATCCTTACCATTCTTTTTCATTCTTCAACCCTTTCAGTGCTTACTGAGACTTCATGACTAGTACCTTATTGGGTTTGTTCCAATACTAGCTCCATCTCAGTCGGCACTATTCCCTTATTCTCACTTTTAATCCTTTTAATATCATACCTCGTGACTTCTACACTAACTAGTGGATTATCCCTGGATAGATCCCTCCGTTTCTAGCTGGATCATGGGAACGAATACCTAACCATACCAACCTTATAACTCTGATAAAATTAAATGCATGGTCGGTCTTTTGGTAATGTTCACCTTGCAATAAAATCATTTGAAAAACTTAACCAAGGTACTTGTGATATGAATATCAAAGCTTTTTGTACCTCGATTATTTTGGCTTTTCAAAAATGCCCCCCCTCAACATGTGCATCGATATTCGAAAGTGTTTAGCACATGAGGATGGAGTACACACATGAGTCCATAAAATCACATTTTTATAAGTTTACATATTTTAATCACATTTTCTCCCCTTATCAAAAATTTCAAACCCTTTGATATTTTAGATATCAATTGATTCAATTATGTTAAAAAACTGGGAGAAAAAATATGTCAATTATTCATAAGCCGATTAAGGAACATATTAATGCTTCCCCTCAATCTATGAGGGTATGTGTGAGTGTCAAGTATAATAATTTTGAAAGATTTTGAGTTTAACAAGAAACTTATGAAAAAATTATATATTGACACTTAACACCTAAAGATACACTACATAATAATGTACAAGATATATTATACAATATAAGATGATATTGACCTGAGTATCAGAATGATGAAATCATTCTGTTCTCTGGATGAGTCTGTAATCAACATCTCTTTACCTTCCACTAACAAAGCTTTCGAGACTCCTGAATATTCGCCTTATCTTGACCCTTCTCTCAATCAGCTTAATAAACTCTAGACTCCTCCGTTTATCATCCTCAAACCAAATCCTATGCTCTATGCCAGCGTTGAACTTGAAAAGCTTGTAGTCTTTGACCATGAAATCTAGCTTTTTGAGAATTCTTGTCAACGTGCAATCGCTGAACTTGTGCACCTCAGTCTCCCTCATCATCTTCTTCTGATTATTCCTATCTTTGTAGATTACGGCCCTTGGCTTGTGGACAATGGTGTAATATTCTTTGAATAGAAAGTCAGTTGCATCCCATCTCGGTTGTGTAAGGTTGAGCTTTGTTTGATAGCTCTCAATACCGAGTTGCAATTCTTCCACACGTTGTCTAATAACTATGTTCCTAATCCACAAGTTGACTGCATTGAATAGATGAACTTTGTCAGCTCCAGATGAGTGGTTGAGCTTGCCTTGAAGATAAAGCAAGTACATGTCTTCAAAATCATTCGGATGCAGATTTTTGAAGTTGGTTTCCGAGATCTTGTATTCTTTGTAGTCAGCTCTGCGTAAAACAATCTCTTTCAAGAATGTGTAACTGTATCTAGACTAGGTCTTGAGACTAATAACACTAAGAATCCTCATGTGGGATCTGACGGCACTGCGATTAGAAGGGGCACTGTGTCTTGTAATGTAGAATTCCTTTTGCTTGAACCACCCGTGTGAAATACCGTAGGCTGCACTAATATCGTAGTCATGTTCACTCATAGTGACAGTACTAATTCTTTAAGCTCGAAGTCTGGATAGTTAGCCGCTTTTAGCTTGGATATTGACAGAGCATTCCTTCTTTCTTTGTCACATGATACAAGATATTCTAGGTCTTTATTGAAGAAGTATTGAGTTTGAATTGTTACCTGACCTGGTGGACCTCCTAGAGGTAAAGGTTTGCTGATGTCATGCATGACCCGATTACCCTCAGGATTCATTAAATTAATCTGGTCCGTCAGTAACAAGTGGCACTCTTCCATTTGAAATTGAAGGGATATGCTGTTCTTGTGGAATGGTTTGACTAACTTGTAAGCTAGACCTTCCGAATCAGCTTTGACGAGCTTTGACTTTCCAATCTGTTTGCAATACCATTTGATGAAGGAACCCATATCTCTGGTTTTCCAAAGTAACTTGTATTCCTTTGGATCTTTATACGTTTTGGCCAGTGCATCAGCCCAGTTATTCTCAGTCTCAGGTAAGTCAATTAGAGGAATGACCCAGTCTGGTTTAGGTGTTTTCAGTGCTTCTTCTTCTGGTAACGGCTTTAACCAGTCTGGTCGAGTCTTAATCTTTAGAAGGTGGGCAGCACCGGCATCCTCTGAGTCTGAGAGATACACATCATCTGGTATTGGAACGTCATCAACAGGCTTTTCAGATGGGAAAGCAGACTTTTGCTTGGAGGAGCTAGAGGGAGTTATCTTGTGTCAGAGGTCATCCAAGCTGAGGACTTCTGAACTGGAGGCTGTTTAGAAGCAGAAGCATCAGAATCCTGCCTTTTCTTCTTGCTTCGGTTAGAGTCCTTTGGAGGAGGTAGAGGAGGATCTTGATCATCACGGCGTCTCTTACGAGTCTGAGCCAATGTTTCATGAAGTTCGTCATCATTTTCACGTTGCACGGATACTTCCAGAGCTTCGTAGAGAGCTGCATGATCCGGACGTGATCTGTAAGAGCCACTTTCAAACATCTGATCATGAATTATTTCTTTCATTTAAACTTCAGACAAATCTCTGAAGCGGTCATGAAGTGGAGCTTAAAGAGCATTGTTGACAGCTTCTTTGACGACCTCATTGACTTGTTTGTCGATCTTTGAATACAAGTCATGATTCTCCAGATTGTAAAACCTGGAAGCAAGAGCTTTAGTTGTTTTGTCCTGGAGCTGGTGTATCTCCTCAAAGTCGGCACTTCTTTTTTCCAGCGCAAAGACATGATTGGCTAGGCCAGGATCTGTTGTGCTTTGTTGTCGTGGAGGTGGTGGTAGTGGAAGTGTTGTTGTTGTTGTTGCGGTTGTTGCTGTAAAGATGGGTTCTTGAGCAGGAGGTGACACAGGTTTGGGAGGTGTGAGATCGATGATTAGAGTGGACAGTGGAGGAACTAATGACGAAGCTTGATGAATGGGAACAGTGACCATGGATTCAACTTCAGTTTCCACATTAGCTTTTCTTGGTTCTTCTTCTGGATCTATAGGTTTGTCATTAAGTAATTGATCACCAAAGGTAAAAGTATCCTCAAGATTCTTCATTGATGAAAGAGTCCTGGTAGAGCTTGGTGGATTCTCTATGAGGACATGTTCCTCAGTTGTATGCTTCAAGCTTTTATGTACTTGAGGGTAAAATGTAGCAACAAAGTCTTGGTGCATGGGTTCAAGGGTTTGGTCCAGCCTGAACCACGTGACTTTGTCAAGGGTTTGATCCAGCATTGTCTTCTTCCATGAGTACACGCTCTGGTGGAGGTCGAGACTCGGGTGTTTTACGAGGGTCTAATCCAGCCTGGCCTTCATCAAGTTCAACCATTCTTTCCTCTAGAGCCACCGTGTTAGAAACATCCTCACCTTGTTCTTCCTCAACATAAAGAATCTCAGTATTCATCTCACTGTTAGATTTTTCCAAATCAGCACCAATTTCAGCATCTGCGGGAGACAGAGTATCATGGACCACATTCACAGATGTATCATCCTAAGGTTGTGCAGATTGTCCAGTAGATGCATTCTAAGTTACTAGAGTCCGCCTATGAAATATGTATTGATCTGTGGTACTTTGCTTTTTCGGCTTTTTGCAGATCGAGAAGTGATTGTGCCGCTTGCTTGTCAGTTGCAATGCCTTTCCCCCTGCCTTTAACAATTAGAAGTTGTCGGGTGATCCCTGAGACAAGTTCACGAATGGCCACTCCGCCGACAAGTGCTTGAAAAGATTTTAAGCTCATTTGAATACCTCTTTGGAGATTGTATTCATCATCTTCCACTTGAGGTTCAGGAGCAGGTTGACCTTTTTCATCTTCTTCATCAACAAGATGGTCAGACCTGTTTCCCTTACGAACTTTCATCACTTTACCCTTGCGGATTTTCTTTGAGGGAGATGGCTTGGAGGTCTTCTCTTTTACCGGCTTAGTCTATTTGGAAAGAGTAGGTTGTTTGGCACGTGCAGGCTGTTTAGACTTACCAGCCGGTGGAGCTTTCTTCTTCTTCCCACCCTCTTCATCTGTCATAGTAGTAGCTTGACAGGGTTTACGGGCAGCCATGTCCAAGTATTTCTGGTAGTACTCTGAATTACGAATGACATCAGTAATCAGGTCTTTGGGACTAGGCATTCCGAATACCTCATATAGTTCTCCTTTGGAGATGAATTTGAGATTGCCGAGTAAATAGTCATCTACCATAATGTGAAGAGGAGACCGTGGCCTTTTGTAGATGTTGTGTCTACCTTCTAAGTAGCAAATGATCAACTTGGTGAATCGGCGGTATGGAATAACATGAGGCTTGGGCTTCTTGGTGGGAACCTTGAGATTGGCTGCATCAGAAAAGAAGGTCTTAATTGCCTGAACGAATTCTTCCCAGATGAGTTCTGCATAGTTTATGTTGGTTCCCGTGACAACACCCTACAATATTTGAAGAACTGGGTGTCTAGGTCTGTCACTACCAGAAGTCTTGCCTGTTAAGCATTGGTTGATCATGGATAGAATAGTTCTCCATGGCTGATATAGACTGTTCACGTACATCTTCGATACAAATTGAAGTTCTTCAGGGTATCCCAGATTCTTCACAAAATCAATTACCAGATCACCAGCAGGAGGTGCCACAAAATGGTGTGCAGAATCCTTAGGGGTGATTCCCAAAGCACTGCGAAGAAGATTAGCATCCAGAGTAAACCATAGTTCATCCAGGTGGAAACTGTATATACCAGACTTGGTATCCATTGTAAGAGTGTTCTAGAATTGCTGAATGTAGATTAAGGGAACATCAGCTGATGCAGTGAAGGCACTAAAGAAGTTGGTGTTCTGCAGGATGTCCACTTAGAGACGAAAGATTAGATTCTTTTGCATCTTTTGAAGATCCATAAGAAGATTGCTCTTTCCAATCGGCAAGCGAGCCTTGTTAGAAACCAATTGTTCATCGGTTCTTGTAAGAGCAGGGACATTCTCTTCAGCCATCTTATCTGCTTAAGAGTATCAACAAAGATAGACAATATAGCAGATACTTGATGTTAGACGAGAATATTAGCCTTATGTTTGAGTTACCATGCCATGTTAGATTAAGGTTGTAATATAATTCACATTGAGTCACTGAATATCTGACAAGTCCAATAACAAGTTAACTGAGCCTAGATGGGAGTTAACTAGTCAATTGGGCCTGAAGAGCTTAATGGGCTTAATGGGCCAAGAATTGAAAGTTTGACCCAAACCGCTGCAAAGCAATTTACCAAACCGCTACTAGGTGGTTTGGGAAAACCGCCGTGAAGCATCTGATCAAACCGCTGCGAAGTGGTTTGGTCAAACCGCTATGAAGAGGGCTGGGTAAACCGCTGTGAAACTTGATTGACAAATCGCTTTGATTAAAAAATAATTAATTATTAAAAATTAATATTTTTCATTAAACCGTTGTGAATATTTTATTGTTATTTAATCAAACCGCTGCGGATTAGAAAAAAATTGAAAATAGCGGTTTGAATAATTTAATATAAAAGGTATAATTTGACCAAACCGCGGTGATGCTTGAAAGCAAACCGCGGTCAACCTGTTTAATTAAAATATTAATAAAAACAACAAACTGCTACTAAGAATCTTAAACAAACCGCTACGATGAATAACATAGTCAAACCACTAGGTAGAACAGCAGTTTCATGGCAAACCAATATGAAGAAAACCTAACACAAATTCAATTTTCTAACATTTTGGCAACTACAAACTCAATCCAAGGTATCTTATCTCATGCAATCTCCTAGCAATCCTTTTTTAACACCCTATACATTCACATTTCATCAAATTTAAGCATTAAACTACCATTTAAGCCTCAAAATCTTTTAAAAGTCTTAAGGGGGCATGCAATTGAGTTTAAGACACTGCAATAACATCTTAACAACACACAAGAGAATTTAAACAGTTTAAATCAGCAACCAAGCCAATGTTGACTTTGAAAGTCAAACATCATGCGAAAATCATCAAATCACACTATCTAGAGATTGGGGATCTCAAACAGACATCAAAACACATCATTATATCCTAAAGAACAAGTCCTAGTACTTAAAACAACATCATAAACACAGATAAGGATTTAGATCAAAAACGCATGTAAAATCAAACTCAACATACAAATGTGTTTGATCTATACTTAAGCAGCAATGATCGAGTGTTTATTAACCCAAAAACATTTATCCCAGCCACCAATTTCCATTTCCAAGAACAATATTTAATTTCAAAAACCCTAGGATGCATTTCTAGAGATTCTAATCAATCTAGAGTGTTTTGTTACGATTCCACTAAGATATAGATAGATCTAATGACATAGAACAAGTTTTAATTATTACCTTAGCAAGAAAAACACTAAAAATCGAAGATTGAAGGTGCTACAGTAGCGGTGGCGGTTTGCATGTTGTGTGTGTGTGTTTTTATAAGTTTGACCAGATAAGCAGAGGTTTGACCAAAATGGGCAAACCACTGCCTTATATACCCATAGTTTTAGCTTTGGCAGTTTGAGTCCCTAGGGTTTCTAACTTCTTTTATATTCGGTTTAAAGTATTTTAAGATTAAAACTAGTTAGGGATTTGGTAGAAATAGTCCTTGTAGTTTGTAAGATCTAGGAAACAAGTAGCAAATAGCATTTAGGCCCCTAAACATTCAAACAAATGACAATATTGGTCCTTTGAGTTAAAATTAATTAACTCCCCTTCAAATTATAACCCCTTTTAAATACAAAAACCTTTTCCGTTAATTGTGTGATGTTTTTAGAAACCCGTTAGATGAAATAAATTTGAAATCACTATCCCCCTCAAATAATGACTTGTTTTCTATTTAAAGAGCTGTAGTCGTTGTTTGAGTGGACAAATTTATTGTAAAAGCACAACCTGAATAATTTTTAACAACACTTTTTCCACCATGGTTAACATATATATTTTTGAAGAATCAACTAAGAAAAAATTATCTGGTTAAAAAGAAGACTTCTCTTCTTTAAGAAGAAATAACGCACTGAAATGTACATTACTCTTGTTAACAAGCCAGGGTTATGTACAAAGTATTCATAACCCATGATGCATGGATATGAAGTAATCTATGCCCGGGAAAAATTAATTACCCATTGTCAGGAACAACTGTCTTTTTGGAGACATGTTTTCCTCAGATTGAAAAACGGGTTGCAGTCGGAAATAACTGCAAGACATGAAGACGTGTTTTAAAAGTTTTAACTTCTGCTTGAACTTTATTTAAAGACCCGTGTCATTATTAAACAACATTTTTAGGTCCGTAAATATTATCAATTTTCAGAAGACAAGTCTTGAAAAATATTTTTGGTATTTTCTATTTTCTGATTTGTATGGTTTCTGTAGGTTTTATATTTTTGTATTTTTCTTTTTAGTTTAAAGATATGTACATAGGATACATGAAGACTATCCTTTACTCATCCTATCCTTCTTGAAGATGTATAAGAGTTTTCGGAGACATGCTCTTCATTCTAAGTCACGGGAGTAGAAATTCGAGCTGCTCTCTTGGTAATGCCTTTGTGAATATTTTTGCAAGTTGATAATCCGTCGTCATGAAGTAAAGTTCAACCATGCCGTTTTCAACTTGATCTCGTATGAAATGGTGACGTATGTAGATGTGCTTTGATCGAGAATGCTGGACATTATTTCAGCAAAGAGCAATAGCACTTCTGTTATCACAGTACAGAGGTATATAATTGAATGCAAAGCTGTAGTCCGTTAGTTGTGAGCTCATCCAAAGGATTTGAGCACAACATCCAGACATGACAATGTATTCAGCCTCTGTTGTTGAGATAGTAGTGCTTTTCTGCTTCTTCGATGACCAGATCACTAATTTGTCTCCAAGAAACTGAGCACTTCTCGACGTACTTCTCTGGGTATCTTGACAACCTGGATGGTCAGCGTCTGCATAGGCTGTTAGTGCCATATCGATATCTTTTGGATACCAAAGGCCCCAGTTAATGGTTCATTTGAGGTACCAAAAGACCCGCTTAATTGCTTCAAGGTGCTTTTTGGTAGGCGAAGCCTGATACCTAGCATACATGCACACAACAAATACAAAGTCCTTGAGTCGAAGACTGCAGTACGGTACCATTAGTGAGTCCACCCAGACTTCAAAACCGAGTCTGGTCAACTAGAATCCCTAAGGGGTCCTCATCCAGCTTTGATTGATCCACCATTGGTGTATCTACAGGGTCACAAGAATCCATTCCATATTTCTTTAAAATTTCAAAAGCATATTTTGATTGATTAATAAAGATGCCTCTAGGACTTTGAGAAACTTGTAATCCTAAGAAAAATGACATTTGTCCTATCATTGACATCTAAAATTTTGAACTCATCTCTTTTGAAAATATGTCACAAGCTTTAGGATCAGTCGAGGCAAATATAATATCATCTACGTAAATTTGAACGAGAAAAATATGTTTGCCTATTTTCCAAGTAAATAACGTTGGATCAACTACACCCTTGGAGAACTTGTTATCCAGAAGAAACCTTGATAATGTGTCATACCATGCCCGTGAAGCCTGCTTTAAGCCATAAAGAGCCTTCTTTAGACGATAGACGTGCGTAAGATGATTTGGATCAACAAATCCCTCTGTTTGATTGACGTAGACTTCTTCTTTCAACTCCCCATTCAAAAATGCAGTCTTGACATCCATCTGGTAGATGGTCATGTTCTTGCTGGTGGCATTTGCAATGAAGATCCTGATAGCCTCTATCCGTGTAACCGATGTAAATGATTCTTCAAAATCGATACCAACATCTTGATGGTATCCTTTGGCTACTAACCGTGCCTTGTTTTTCAGAATATCACCATACTCATCAAGCTTAGCTTTGTAAATCCACTTAAGAGCGATTATTATCACACAGTCTGGTCTTGGTACTAACTTCCATACTTATAGTTATTCAAACTCGTAGATTTCGTCTTGCATAACTTTAAACCAGCAAGCTTCACTTACGACAGTCTTGAAATTCTTGGGTTCGACTTTTAAAAGTTCAGAATGGTAAAAGCGCCACAAGGCATTGGTAGCTAACTGTTTTCTGGTGGATACCGGACGAGAAGGATTACCAATGAAATTATCAATCGGGTGATCCTGTGTCCATCTTTTGAGATGATCATGTGGTTGAATAATTTGGTAGGATTCAGCTGAACTAACATCCCTTGATGATGATTCTTCAAAACTAGGTTCTGGAGCAAACACGTTTACAAAGGGATCGTCTTCAGGTTGAGCAAAAGGATTGTCTTCAAAAGTAGGTCCAGCTGCAATACCTTGATGTGAGATAGGAGGTTGTACTTTTAAGTATGATGGTGAATGACTTGTAGACGGTGCATCTTGATCTATTGTTGTAGAAGAAGGTGTACCGGCTGAAACGACTGGAACTTAAACTACAAGAGCAGGAGGTACCGGTCTTTAGGGGGTTTAAAGTATTCATCGAACATCAGTTGGAATAAAATCTCCAGATCTTTATTGGTTGGTGGTACATAAGGAGCTGCAGGGACCGGATTTGGTACGAGCCCTGAACTGATTTTTCTAGGCGTCATCAAAATAGGCTCGGGTCCTGTACTGATGTGCACATGAGCCATATGCTCAGTTAGCTCATCGAATTAGACGTGAATTGTTTCCATGATTCGTCGGGTTCTCTTGTTGTAGATTCTATAACCATTCCTATTGGGATCATAACCAACGAAAATCCCAATATATGCTTTTGCTTTCAATTTTCCAAGATCTTTGCTGTCATTTGTAGGATAACAAAGAGCACCAAAAATACGAAGAAATGTAAGATCAGGTTTCTTATCATGCACGAGCTCATATGGGGTTTTGTTGGGACGAGTATGAATTAGGGATCTGTTTTGGGTGTAACAAGCAGTAGCAACAACTTCTGCCCATAGAAACATTGGAGCTTTAGAAAATATCAACATTGTCCAAGCCACTTCCACAAGAGTACGATTCCGTCTTTTGACAATGCCATTCTGCTGAGGAGTTCTCAGAACAGATTTTTGGTGAGAGATGCCGACACTTTCATAGAATCCAGTCAGAACTTGGTTAACAAATTCTGTGCCATTATCTGTTCAGATTTATCTGACAGTTTTATTAAGGCCACCTTGAATTTGCTTTATAAATTTAATAACAAACTCTGGAGTTTCATCTTTTGATCTCAAAAACTCAACCCATGTAAATCTTGAATAATCATCCACGATGACCAAAATGTATTTCTTCCCATTAATACTCTGCACTCAATTTGGTCCACACAAATCCATATAAAGGGTATGTAAGACTTCCATAACGGTGTTTTCAGATTTGGGTTTGTGGGTATACTTCTTGCTCTTTCCTAGTTGGCAAGCAGAGCAAAGATGGTCTTTCTCAAACTTTAACCTTGGTAAGCCTCTTACCAGATCTTTTCGTGCAAGGTCATTGATGGTATCGAGGTTCAAATGGTTTAACCGACGATGCCACAACCATGATTTGTTCTTGGAGGCTTTTGACAATAAGCAGATTGGAGAGGACTTCATCATGTATTCAACAAAGATAGTATACAGATTTGAGCCACGAGAACCTTTAAGTAACTCCACACCATCTACATCTCTAACATAACATTAATGTTTTCTGAATGCAACTTCAAGATCTGAATCACAAAATTGACCTACAGAAAAGAGATTATGTCCAAGTCCTTCCACATAAATTACCCTGGAGATCACACTATCACCAATCATGTAATCTCCATAACCCATAATAGCACCAAAATGATCATTCCCGAATCTGACTGTCCCGGTAAACTTTTTTACGAAATTCTTGAGCCGTGAGCGATTCCCCATCATATGTTTTGAGTAGCCTGAGTCCAAATACCAAAGGATGATCTGTACGACCTGCATTTGAAAATAGACAAGGATGGAGAGTTTGGTATGTTGGATCCCTAATTTTTGTTTGGATCCTATTGGTTAGCAGAAATAGTATATTTCATAGAAGCATCAATTGTCTGTGTCTTAGTTGTTGCGAGAATGCCAGTTAAAATTGCCTTTTCCTGTTTGTTTCTACGTTTGTATCTAGTTAATGGTGTCTGAGTAGTGTTGCTAAATCTCTTAGTGATTACAATTTCACTTGAACTAACGTGTTCAGGTTGCTTTAAAGGCACTACTTTGAATTTAGTAAGCCTAGTTAAAGGGAACTTTTCTCCTAAAGTGAATTTCCTTTCAGTGGGCTTCCATTGATAACCAACATTAGCAAACAGTTTTCATGTTTCTTTCCAAACCTGCTTAACTTTGCTCGAAACATTTTTAACAGGGAGGCATTTACAGACTTCAGATATTTTACAACACACTTATCATGATTAGCAGAAATTAAGCAGTTGTTACATGTCTTGCACACAGATTTAGAATTCGAATTAATTACAGTACGCTTATGGCTAATACTAGAATCAACACGATTCTCTTGTTTCAAATTAGACTTATTGTTCCTAGGTTAATCTTCTACTTTCTTCTCGTTGTCACTCTTAGCTGGCATGATCCTATTATTCTTTGAATTGCTCCTAGGCTTTGACTCGCTAGCTTCAGTGGAACTGTTTACTCCTATAGAAGGAATCACAGGGACATTAGTATTATGTACTTTATATTGCTCAACACGTGTTTGTGTGTTATTATTTGAAGTTTCGCATGTTTCCCTAAAAGCAACTTGCTTGTTCATATTCAAAGGGGTAGTAGCAACCTTTTTATCTCTTTTATTGAATTCTTTCGGGTAAGTGCCAATCACATATAACAATTCCTGAGATCGTTTAGTGTAAAAGCAGGCATTCTCATGCGCATTATCTAATGGATTTTCAATCCTAGCTTCTTCTACTATCTCACGAAGTGTTTCTACACTTTCCTTAAGATGTTTGAGATAATCTAGATGAACTTCCCTATTGTTCCTATTACGAGGGGGGATTGGTTCAACATCGATTGCATACAAACCAGGGGCAAGCACTTTTGGTTTTATAGCAGGCATAGTGACGCATTGCATTTTTCCTTTTAGGTGAGCCTTTAGTTTCTCATTTTTAGTTAACAGAGAAGATGTCTTTTCAATAGTTTTAGCACGCGTTATCTTGATAGTATCATACAATTCCTTGTAATGCTGCTTAACTTTTTCATTCTTTGCCCTAAAACGCACATATTGTTTTTGAAGAGCAGTGACATGTTCTTTTAACTCTATGTTCTGAGAATCTAAGGCCTTAAAGTCAAGAATACGATCTGCCTCACTACGTCTCTCATTCATTTGAGAGGTTTGCTCTTTCAATTTTCTAATTGTGTTGTTCTTTCCTTGAAGCTGCTCTTTCATTTTGTTGATTTCAAAAAATGAGTCAAATTCAGGAGTATCCTGAGATGTTTGTGATTTGTTGTTTCCAAAACGTTCTTTAAGATTTTGATACTTTAATTGCAAATTTAGGTGATTTATCTCAAGGTTGGAAAAACATTTTATCATTTCACTATGATCATCTTTTTGAATCTTATGTTTTAATTTAGAAATCTTAGCTTCAAGTTCTAGACAACGTGCTTGTTCTACAGTGTAAGCATCATACATTTCATAAAATCTAGATACAACATTCACAACATTCATGACACTATACAACAATTCATAAGACAAACAATCAGCAATTAGATTCTCATTTTCAATGAGAAGGTTTTTTTGTTTAATGTCCGCATATCGCTTATCCACAACATTTTGTTCAACCTCAACTTCCATTTGTTCAAAAATTTCTTTCATTTCTTTAACTTCTTTAACGAGAGCCGTTTGGATTCCCTCAAAATGTTCTTTAAGCATTTTAAAAAATGGAATTACCTCAGTAAGGTAACATTCCTTTGTTTGTTCAAAATCCCTTTCCCCTTCTGTGAGACCACATGGTGTAATTCTCTTTTTACAAGTTTTATCAAATTCCGTAAAAAGTTGTGTGAGTGTATAAATATTAATTTTCAGTTGACTTTTTGTTAGAAGAACTCTGGGGACAAGCCTTGCAAGTGTATTGGGTGGATATATCAGGTCATTCTTGAAATTGGTTTTGGAACGAAAGACCAAAATATCTGTTCTGCGAACAATTGTTTATGTGGTGTGAAGATTGCAAGATAATTCTCTTTCGAGTAATCTGGGGGTGCAATCTTAATCTTACCTTCAATCCACAAAGGGCTTTTCATTTTCTTAAGCATTTTCTTCCTAATTAACTCAGCTATTTCAAGAGTATCCTCTAAGTCATGCACAACAACAGGGTCATGATTGGTCTTGACTATTTCATGACCATTATAAGGGATTTTTGTAGCCTATTGCTACCTTTTTCTTTTCATCATAAAAAGGTTTTGGTTTACATAACATGTGAACTATTTGAAGAGACTGATCTTGTTTGAATAATTTATCTTTAACTTTTTCTTTTAAAGCTTTCATATCCAAAAAATCTTTAAGGTATTTATTTTCTTTCTGTTTAAAATCCTTTTTCAAAGTTGCTACTTCTTCTTTCATTAACTTATTATGGTCAATGGTAGAATTGAGTTGCATTTTTACAGAATGAAGTTCCCTTTTCAAAGTTTCTTCCTTAATGTTACGGTCAGTGATAATTATTCTCATTTGTTCATCAATCTTTTGTTCTCTTTCAGTTAATTCAAACCTTACCCTTTTTTCATATATCGTGACTTGTTCCTTATATCTCGCAAGTTCAGCAGTTAATGATTCATTAACTACTTTGTTCTGCTCATTCGCAGAGACACATTAGGAAGCCTGGTCATGGATATCATTGATTATCATCATTAAAGCATAATTTAGCATATAAGATACATTACTTTGTACAACTTGTTCTGCGTTGTTCTTCGCATACTGATCATACAGAATAATATTACTATCACTCGTATATTCAGCATCTGAGTCAACAATGTAGTTTTGTTGTACATCGTTGTGCATCTCGTGTACTTCCTGATACTCATCAACACTGTCTAGATAGTTATAATGATCTTGTACCTCAGATAGAATGTCCGAATCATATAATGGACCAGCTTCATCATAGATTGGGTCGGCTGATGATAGATTTGCCATGAACATGGTATGTGCAGTAGGATCCTCAGAATCAAAAGCATCACATTGATCAGCTTGAAAGACGTTGTCCACATTGAGTGCCAAATCTTGTACCGATGGCTCATCCACATCATCATCAAAAGTGTTATCTTGTCCACCTGCAAGAAACAACAACTGCTCTTCATCCAAAACCACTCCATTCTCCTGAGCTTGCATCAACAGCATCTTGTCTTTGAAGTATTCTAAATTCCGTGGTCGCTTTGGGTGAGTGCATTGTCTTGCTATGTGCCATATTCCATTTCAGTTATAACACTCAATAGGCTTTGCTTGACCAGGATTTACATTACCAACTCTGTTCTAAAATCCCCCATTTCCAGCAGCAACCGCTCTTCTTGAATTGTTCCCCTGACCTCTGTTTTGTCTACCCTGAACATTCTGAACAACAACCCTGCCGTTTTGAACTGTAGTTTGGTTCCTTATGTTAGATGAAGTTCTGAGTTGATTGTTGGTTTAAGGAAGGTGTGTTTTGTAGGATTGGGCGAGTAGGGAAACTGTTTTAGTTAAGTTTTCAATCAAGTCATTAGTTGGGGTAAGTCCTGAATCAAGTTGTGTGTTATCAGTAAATTATGATTGATGGGTAACAGGTGGGACATATGCAGATTGTGGAATGGCTGATGATTGTTTAGGGTACCACGGAGGTGAAACATTGGATACACAGGCAAGAGGATCAATAGCATGTTGATTGTATTTTTCCAACATAATCTTGTTCTCATTAGCATGTGCCTCGTGTTGCTTGAAGTAAGCATACAGCTGATCATAGTTAGATGTTTTCAATCCTCTGTTTAGTTTGACTGCAGTTATAAATCTACCCCATTCAGGCAACATGTTGTTCACAAACTTTAAGTTCAGCTGCATTTTAGGCATGCTCATTTTAATGTTTCTCATGTCGTTAATGAGCTTTGTAAACCTGACGTAGTATTCGTGAATTATTTCACCTTTGTTCTGACGGAAGTGTTTAAGTCTCGTTATAGTGTGATTACTTTTATCTTTCGTTAAAATCAGAACTTCCAGAGGCATCTTCACATTTCCCAAATGTATCTTGGAGTCAGTGTAATGGTTAATGAGTGTGTAGATGTCTTTTGGTAAACCTGAATAGGACTATTCCCCGTTGCTACGATTGTTTTTTAGCTTTATACCTCTCCTTTTCTTCTGGTGTAAGGTATGCATTTGAATCTATCTGTTTAGTCCTAGATGAACGTGCACCATTCAGCAAAAGTGTTTCTATGAACTTTCCCATCTTAAATCGGACCATTCATCAATCGTACCCATTTAATCTTTTTTCCCTTACTTATACAACACGGGTACCTTCCGTTGCCAAGACTCAAAATCAGGCCTATCGAGCATTGGTGGGCGGGTATTAGAACCGGCACTTTGGATATCCTCAGAAATATTAGCCATCTTAAGTGATTGTGAAATGATATGAGTTGATCGTTCAATGATTAGTGAATGTATGTTAAAAGTGGTGAAGTTTAATTAAGTGTTTTGTTGTTTTAGTTTTGTGAAGTCCAAAGCTTGAAAATTTTCCAAGTGTCAAAAACAGTAGCTCAAACCGTTGCCTAGGTTACCAAACCGTTGTCTAGACTGCCAAACCGCTGTCAAGTTGCCAAACCACTGCTAACTCAATAAATCGCCAGAGTTTAGTTTAGTAAACCGCTAAAAGGAATAAATCTTCAAAATCTGTCACAAACCGCTATGGATAAACCGATGTCTGATTAAATTAATCCTAGGTAAACCGCTGTCTAGAAAAATTACACCAAACCGCTGCTAGAAAACCAAACTGCTATAGTTTTGCTTCCTAAACCGCTAAGAAAGGAATAAGTCTTCAAACACCTATAAACTGCTACTAGCAAACCGCTATGATTAATAAAATAATAAACTACTACGAAGAAAAACACCAAACTGCTGCCTAAAAATCAAACCGCCAGAAGTTTGTTTCGTAAACCGCTATGAAAAGTATAAATCTTCAAAACCTATAAACCGATGTCTATCCAAACCGCTATCACTAAAAGACAAATCACTATCACTTTCCTATCTGACAAACCGCTGTAGAATAAGACAAACCACTGTCAAAGTAAGACAAACCTCCGTACTGTACTTATTGACAAACCGCTGTCTAGAGTACTTTTCTGACAAACCGCTGCGAAGAAATAGGAACCAGTGAACCAAACCGTTGCCAAGAAAAATTACTATTTCGTACAAAAACACCTAAAAATCACCCTTTTGAATGTTTTTGCTTGATTTCTTTTGCACAACTAAGTACTACAAGGTTCTAACTACTACAAACACCTAAACTTTAACACAACAAAGATCAAAATCTAGGAGAAAAATGAAAAACAAGACAAAACCTTAAAAAGTACACTTTTTGATCTAAACCAAGCAAGAAAACACACATACACACGATCTAATCATCCCATATACCAATTGTAGTATATTGGAAATCATAACACAATGAAGAT
>BQNB010025946.1:0-42821 GCA_026074375.1 Tanacetum coccineum
ATGCATTCCCCCAGGATAGGGCGACATTGGTTAGGGTACCAGTAGAAAATGTCACTTTGTTTTCCTCGGCACAGTTGCTATGAGAAAATACCGATTCAGTCTACTCAAACCAGCGAATGAGGCCAACCGATCCTTACATACCATTGAAGTAGAAAGGTTGACAGCTAATGAACTCTTTATAGTTTCCCGTTTTTGCGACAGGAGTTCCAGTAGGTCCGGTGTTCCTGTTGGGATTACTAGCACTTGTCCTTATTGCAGCTTGTGCTTCCAGAGCTGCGGCAATGCCATCAGCAATCAGTTGCTGGATGGTAGCCAAAGTTATGGCTGGTGTTTCAGATGTTGATGTTTTCTTGGGAGGCATCTATATACAAGATGACAAAGAATAAGAATCCATAAAACGATATAGTCATAAGTCAAGGTATAAGAATTATAACACAAAGATTTATGATCATTCTTTGGTAATACATTGCAGGATTCAACGGAAATTTTGGAATTTAAGACTTCCAGAGATAAATACGAAGATAATGGAATGAGTGATCCAATAGGAGGCTTAGTGTTTAAAGGTTTGAGGAAAATCAGATGGTAAAAGAATCATAGTAATCTCGGATAAAGATATGAGTCATCCTATGACAGGATATAGGATAGACAATCTCAACATACATAACTGGCATTAGGAAACAACGAGATATAATGGAATCATCACTGTATTAGATCATAAACAACTTGTCTATATAATTTACATAACAAGCGTCATTATTTATACCATTCATCCAGTGGCTAGATTCTAGAAAGCTGTAAACGACATAGATCTAATCTAGTAGTTCTCCTTCATTGTTTTTGAGTTCTTGGATTTTGTCTAGAAGACTCTTGATGACGAATTTGGGTATCCTTATTTCCAGAGATGAACTTTCTGACAAGCATCTAACTCATTAGATTCCCCGAGGACTGGTTCTTCTCCTAGTGGTCATGGTATGATCCATAATGAGTTATCTAATTCTGCGAAGATAGACTTATCAAAGGGATAGTCTGGTGGTGATGTAGTTGACCTAACCGGTGATGAAGATCCTACTGATGAAGATGGAGATACTGAAATGGGTGATTTAACAGGAGTCTCAGTGTCTTTAGGTGGTGAAATTTTCTCAGGAGGAAAGAAATCTCGGGAATAAAACATTGGTGGTAGTGATAATACTGAAGATAGAGGTAAAACAGCTGGTAGAGCAATAATAGCTTGAGGTGGTGGAATAGCATCATATGCTTGCATGTCCTTCATATATGGATTATTGTAGAAAAGTGAGAATGTTGGTGGGATCATACCATCCCTATAATCTTCTAAAGAGTAAAAAAAATGCTTCCCGATGTAGCTGACGAAGCTGAAGTATAGTTATGAATATTCATAGTGGAAAAAGCATTTTCCATATCGAATCTCAGATGAAGTGATAGTAGAATGAGGGGACGAAGACATGACTGTAACAATCCAGTGGAAATAACATAAGTTATTTATATAATAATATAATAGTTATGTATTATCTACCATGGAAATTTCTTACACATACTATTCTGGAAACTACAGTGGCACGGAGGACTTAGATGGCTAGAAAAGAAAAGTAGTTATAGTTAAGGTTTTAACCTTGTTCTCTATAACCATGGCGCTGATACCAATCTGTAACACCCCATTTTTACATATAGTAGCGGAAGCTAATCTGGGGTATTACTTCATAGTACAACAGTCATAATCATAGAAAACGATTCAAAAGAGATGTTTTTGAAAATTTAGTTATCATTCATTTATTCATCAGAGTTTTACAAAAGGAGGTCCCAAAATCTAGAAACATAAAGTTTGAATGATAACAATTTAGCCATCTTCAAGTCCGTGTCACTTCGTGCCTTAAGTTGCTTAATTACCTGAGATAACATGCTTAAAAGAGTCAACACAAAGGTTGAGTGAAATTCATAGGTTTTATGATAAATAAACAGTGAGATTCCTTGTTATACCCATAAGTGTAATGATTTCATTGAATTATAGAAATCAGTATTATTGCATTATGGTATTATATAATTGTGTCTAAGCTCATGGCACACAAACTGACTTGTGTATATATCAACAATGATATATATAATGATAATGACCCTTGGTGTAGGCAATTGCCATATACGTATAACTGGGTACACCAACGGTGGATGGAGTTGTTCACTGAGTGACGTGAGATTTGGAGGAGGCAAGAGTTGTCACTGAATGTGAGGGCCAATTCCCAAATAGATTATCACAACATTTCGCGCTCACTCCGAAGAGTAATTAATGGTTCATGATATTGTGGACTTAAAGGCAAAAGTAGTTACTTAGGCAATAATAAATCAGGATAGCATACATAAATAATTGCATTTATGGTTTATAGCATGTATCTCCCTCGTGGGTTTATAAAATATTTGAAAGATTGAAATGCGAGGTTATGAACTCACATTAACAGTATAGGGAAATTTGATTGATAGCAAAGGTATATGGAATGAAAGTAATGGCTTCGTCACACGCAACCTGGGGTAATATGTCAAGTCTTAGTTTGATTGAATATGTTTTACATTATAATGAATATCATCTTCTTTGATTGAATTGTTATGGGGTAGTCTTGTATTATCACCGTTCGGGGTCATCATAATTCGAGGTCATTTCGGTAAAACATTTGAGGAGCTCGTAGAAGGCACTTTAACTCGTAAACCCAACAACTCAGTCATAATGTAATACCAAGATGAAACCCCTTAATAAGAAGCTCCCTAGTATTGTGGTATGATATAGTTCCGGGACAGGATTTTAAAAGCATATCGGTGATGAATGATATAATGGTTAGAACATAATCGGTTTTAAGCGTTTTGTTCAATATCTGGAAATGATAAGCACGTCAAGCGTTAATTAAAGTTATGTCTTTAATGTTTTAAAAACTTAATTTTTATACTTTTTCAAAATGTTACATTTTAGACCCTTAAGAATGAAAAATGGCAAAATATACCCTTGGAGTTTGCGCTATTACAAGTTTGGTCCTTCTAGTTTAAAAGATATACAAAGTAAACCTTGCACTTTGTAAAGTGACATAATAGACCCATATAGTTATAAAAATGACGTTTTTAGTCCTTTTAGTTATAAGTTTCTAAAAGTTACGATGTATACCCTTTTGCATGAAAAATATATCGTTTTTAGTCCAAAATCCATAATAATGATATTTTTCAAATATAAAAAGTAATTTATAGGTTATAGATTATTAATATAAGCTAAAATATGAAGATTTTACATAACAAAAGTTTAAAATAATGATTCGTTAAGCTAGAAATTGAAACGGGTCATTTTAGGGTTAAATAACGAAAACACGTAAGTTTTCAATTCAAATTCCTTCAAGACTTGATAAAGTCCCTATATTAACATTAGTTTAACTTAATAGAATACATTATAACAACATTTAACCATTATAATGATTTGATTTTAAAAAAACACAAAATTAGGGTTTTGGGTGCACGGTTTGGATCAAAAAGAGAAAACGCATGGTTTTTGAGTTTTAAAACTTTAACAAGAGTATATTTAGGGATAATATGAAACATTATAAGAGTTGTAGAGCAGGTATTTTGAAAGATCATATAACCTGGGTTTGAGCTTTGAAGATCAACAATGGAGGAAAACGGGTCGAAATGGGTAGAAACGCTTTGTACGCCTATGTTTTTCTTCTTTGGGGTTTCAAGGCTTTAGTTCTTCTCTTAATTGTTATTCTTGGGACTTATTAGGAGCTTCTTGAGCAGAGATATGTTGCTAGTATTAGTTATAGAAGAAGATGTGGGGGATGAGTTAGAATAAAGGTGTTTTGTCACTATTATAGTTGGAATTCACCTTGGAGCCTACGTTACACCACCAAATTCACCTTCAATAACTTAATGCCCAAGTTTAGGATAGATGGGGTGATGTGGAGGAGCTATGTACTAAGTTGGAGAGGCTAGGTAGTGAGTATGTAAGCTAGAAATCAAAGAAAAGGATGTGGAACATCCTTGTGGTGCCGCGACTGAAGTGGAGGAAAAGAAAGAGATGTGGCCAGTTTTGTGACCAAGGTCTCAAAGGAGATGCTTATAAGCAGCTTAAGAAGGAAGCAGGAGCATCATTGAGGTGCTTGGATTGCATGGTTAAAGTTTAAAATTGGTCATTTGGAGGGAAACTAGGTGCGGGTTCGCTAGGGCATATTAGGGCTCGAATTGAGTTTTTAAGCCTGCATTTCGTGTACTATTGTGATATAATGATAGTTATATGTTCATAAGACTTGTATTAAGGATTATTAACAAAAATTGATAGGTGGTTCGGGTTTAAAATTGGCAAAAATGAGTAAAATAGGTCACTGGTTCATATGGTATGGGTTTAGGGTTTTCTTGGTTCTTTTTCATGTGCATTGGAGAGATAAGGGTGGATTAATGATATTAAGGATTGTATTAAGAGCTTAGATCACAATTTGGTTAATGGTTCGTGATCAAATGGGTGAAAATGAGTAAACGGGTCGTGTTTTGCAATTACGGTTCGATTAGGGTTTTCTTGGTTTAATTCTCGTCCATTGTTGTTAAAATGATGAAATGATGATGGAATGTGATTTGTAATGTTGTAATTTATGTAATTACAACTTATTTGAGTAGTGGTTGAGGTTTAAAACGGATAAAGATCAATAAACGGGTCACGATTTAGAAACTAGCTCGGTTTAGGGTTTTCTTGTAATTTCATGAAATGAGAATGAATATGGATTGTAAATGAAGTGTATGACTTGCTTGTAACTTGTACTTAATAGATTGTATAAGTTTCCTTAGAAAAACGGAGGTAAAATGGCTATTTTGGATGTCGTGCATTAATGACTTGTACATTGTGCTTTAAAGGACTTGTACCTTATTTTTGGAGGGAAAGTATATTTAAATAAGATGTTATATTACTTGTACTTGTGCTTTAGTAGCTTGTGCATTCACTTTAGATATTAACTTGACATGGAATTAGGGTTTTAGAGGTATACGATAACAGTTTTAAAGCATGTCTTGATATAACGTTGCAAATGGTACATTATATGAGTAATGTACTTTGTAAAAATGATATTAAGATATTGAATTGACATGTTATGATGTTTGCTTGACATATATGTAGATAGGATTGCCATAGATAGGTTGCGTGAGCTCGTTAACTTTAGTTATGCAAGTTACATTGCATATTGAGATATTGGTAATGCAAGTAATGTAATAAAGCAAAAAATTTCCCCGTACAATTGTGATCATAATAAAATAGGTTGATTTTGCATTTGATGAAAATTTTAGGTTGTTATAACACAAACTAAGCTATAATACTTCTTTACTTGATGGTAGGAAGTATTCTTCTCTTGCACTTGTGGATTTAAGCTTGAATCACTTGGAAACAAATGCTTAAGATTAAATGATCAAAGAATTGTAGGTGATGTATAAACTAATTTTAAACAGAAGAGAATGAGTGCAAAAGGTAAGAAAATCAATGGGGAACAGTCTACTATTTATAGGCAAAGTTGGGAGTGTTTTGGACTGATCGGCCCCCTTAGCTCCTATGTCAGCCCCCTTATCACTAAGGCGGTCGCCCTTATATTTAAGGGGGCTGCCCTAGGCCAGACGCTCCCTTTTTTGTCTTTTCTAGATGAGGTGTTTTCTGGAACATTTATAACCGTTTTTAGGTAAAAAATTTGAATTTAAAGTATTTATTTTGAATAAAACATTTCTTTTAAATACAAAAATATTTTGTTATAAGTTTTAAAAATGTTTGTAACATTTTATAAAAAATGTGAGGTTGAATAAAAATTCCTTTGATCATAAAATGCATTAAGCATTTATTTATTCATACCTTTAAGTGATTAAATTTTTGAAATGAAAATTTACGACTAATTACTTGTTTACGTTTAATTTTACATTGAACGTTTTTACATTTTGTGATTATCAAAACGTAGAGAGGTCGAAAAATATTAATAACGTTTTTAGGCATTATTTCTATCAACAATCTCCCCCTTTTTAATGATTACAAAATCTAAACTCATTAAATGTAAAATTATTTTTAAACAAGTATTTAGTGAGTTTTATTTCCATTTCTCTCCTTTTTTGTAGAAAAAAAAGACTTCATCGATGAATATGTGTAAGATCGATGGAATAAACGCTCCCTCTTGATGTGAACTCCCCCTCGTTTGAGGGCACCAAGGAATCGAGCTATGGTAACTTTGCTACAAAAACAAGTTAGAAGAACAAGACAACGATTTCTAACATATAGCAAAGGAAAAGGAAAAATAACCACACATATTGATAATGTATGACAAGTGTCCAACCATCACAAATATATATATCAACTAGACTTAACCGCAAAAAAATATAAAGACTAAAAAGAAAAAGTAGACAAAAGATCTTTCATTGAACATAGAAGTTGTGTATAAAACACAATCATACAACATACATTCATCAAATCTAAATATTATGCTTGAAGCATAATAACACATTCTATATAAATAGAAACTACAAAACTCCTAATTTGCCTAGATTGCCATAGGAGATCATTAGACTTGCTTGCAAAAGGAGTGGGTTGGACATTTATTTAAAAGCAAGAAAATGTAAGTATGTAACATGCTTAGTTGGTTGTTAGTGGAGAGTTTGGAGTGGAGGTGGTTGTTGGAGGGTAATCTCTTTGACCTTGAAGTGGTGGTTGTGGGCGAGTAAGAAGAAATTCAATCAAATTGAGATCTTTACTTAATGTTAGGAATTGTTTGACTCGCGTGTTCTTACACCTTTTTATATATAAATAAACATAAACATATATAAATATATAACAAGGATCAGGACCCGCAAAATCAAAGAAACCGGAAGCAGTATAGAGTGTTCCCGGGTCGTTATGTCCCAACGAGGCTAGAGATGAAAATCGAAGGAAAGACGATTGATGATTTGTGTTTGCATGTCGCAAGGAATGATTTGGCACTTAAAATGATAAAAATAAGCAAAAGCCCATTAAAAATAACAAAGAGATTAAGCTGTTTGGGGGTTTGGTGAGACAAGGACATAAACAGTAAGGAATGGAAAAAAACACTTAAAAACTTTACATAAAGCACAAATAAGCTCAAATCAACTTAAGACAAATCAAATAGGCTAAACTTAACTCTAAAAGCAAATACAAATAAGCAATTAAGCTAAATTATCAAGATAAAAACAACAGTACGAACAACAGTACTAAAAGTTTTAACTTACCAGTACTAAACTTGGCGTTAGTACTGCTAGGCTAACGTTAGTACTGTTAGCTTAATTTAGTACTTGTTAGCTTAAGGTTTGTATGCTAGGCTAACACAGACTTAAGGAATAATATCAAATAAGCAAAACAAAGCTAAAACAGAAGTTTCCACCTAACCTTATAAGCACTTAGTAATTGGAATAAGCAAATGAAATGGATAAATAATCTGAAAAAACTATAACTGTAAAACTCTTAAAATATTTTGTGAAAAAGGAAAATAAGCTTAAATAAGCTTACCCCTAAAAGAAAGTAAAGGAAAATGGTTTATATACTCTAAAAGCTAATCTAATCTTAAATAAGTAGAGACAATAAGCTAATAAGAAGAAATGGACTAACAGTACTAACTAAAATGAACTACCAGTACTAACTTTGAGTTAGTACTGCTAGGCTAAAGTTAGTACTGTTCCTAAAATCAACTAGCAGTACTAACTTGGAGTTAGTACTGCTTGTTCAAAATAGCCTTTAACATTTCCAAAAATCATTTTTATTAAAAAAACAGATAATTCAATAACAAACTAACAGTACTAAGTAAGAAAGTAATACAAACACTTTTCAACTAGCAAATAAGCAAAATAAGCACTTAAAACAGTTCTGCAGAAAATAAGAAAAACAAGAAAAAGAGAAACTTACAACACCCTTGCTCAAAACAGGGTCAAACAGAGAATCTACAAGCTCTAGCTTGTATAAAACAAGCTAGTGAGAGTCCATAAGCCCATCCAGAACTGGCTTATCATCCATAATATAAGCTGTGGTATATTTGAGAGTGATATTTATGATTTTCTCTTAACTACTTAACTTTTTATTTTTACTTAATGAAAACAGCTTATGAGTAAGCTGTGGTGAGAGCTTTTTGAACACAAAACAATATGATTAAGAAACTTAACACTGGTATTGTAAATTGACTTAAAAACTTCAAACTTGCATTAATCTTGAAAGTGTTACAAAGATGAAAGTAAAAGCTGTAAATGACTTGAAACAAACTGAAAATAAGCTAAATTATTTTTAAGATTAAAAACTAAAAACTAGATGCCTCAAAGGCTTACAAAAAGCTCTATTTATAGCCGAAGTCTTGGACTTTCAGCTTGTGCTTCTTTGGAGAGCAAAAACGAAGTGTGCTTGTTGTGTGAGGTAAGTCCTAAAGCAAATCCCAGCCTTTAATTTTATTTGTGCTTCTTTGGAGAGCAATCTCAGCCATTGAAGATACTTGGGAAAGGTGAGGGATTGCCAACATGGCTTTTATACAACTGGGATGGGTTAGTAGGGTGGATGAAATGATTTTGGCTAGGGAGAGAAGTGGTTTTGCAGGGGAGAAGGTATGGGACGACATCCAAGTTGTACCTGGGTTTGTTGGGCGGGAAATGAGGCTTTTGGGGAAGTAGGCAGTATTGGTCCCCTAAAGTCTTATAACTTAAATGTAATCTCTGCCCGGTTGGCAGTTATGGCCCTTGCTTTTTATCTTTTGCAATACAACTTTAGTCTTGGCAGTTTTAGCCCCTCAAGTTGTATTTTCTTCAAGCGGATGACTTTAGACTTCGACTTGACTTGGTCCTTTCCTTCCCGTGCTTGCTTTTGTTTGGTTTTGGCTTTCTTTTTGTTCCTTTTCTTGAATATCCGTATCCTGCACAATACAAAAGCAAAACATACAAATACAATGTATTTTTGGTACGTTTTTAGTCGTTTAAGTCGTTTAGAATGGAAAATGTATGTGTAATTAAGACATACCATTGATGCAAGCGATTTTGCAATTTGTAAAAAATTTATTGCCGTAGTGTAAGCTTTTGAGAAAAATTCCGGTCATATCTCGTTCTGTCCAAGAGCATAGTATTTACAGAACTTTTGCGATACAAGTATCTCTTCACTAAAGGATGCTAAGCCAGACTGTGCGGTGGTTCCTTTTGTTTAAGAATTTCGAATGTTACATCCGTGACAAAAAGGAGCAGAGAATCTGGCCGCCGATCATCTTTCCAGACTTGAGAACCATCATCAAGATAAACTCGAGAACAAGGTAATCATGGAACATTTCCCTCGAAAACTTGGATTCGGTTGCTCTTCGTGTTGATAGTACCCCTATGTTTGTTTAACCTATTTCGCAAATTACCATGCGGGGAACTTCATTGTCAAGGGAATGTCATCCCAGCAGAAACAACTTAGTTGTCAAAGATGGAGGATACTCTACTTCTGGGTTGACCCCTTCTTGTTCAAATTGTGCGGATCAAGTGGATCCGGGCGTGTGTGCACGGCAAAGATGCTATCGAATTCTCAAAATCTTGCCACAATGGGACCCACCGAGGGACATCTTGGTGCAAATTCACCGCAAAAAGGTCTTTGATGCCGGATTCTTTTGGCCTTACCAATTTACAAAAGAGCATACGAGTGGTTAAAAATTGCGACTCGTGCCAACGTCAGGGAAAAATTTCGCAATGAGATGAAATGCCTCAAAATTCCATCCATGTTTGTGAAATCTTTGACGTTTGGGGCATAGACTTCATGGGACCGTTCCCATCATCAAAGGATATCAAATACATACTTGGGCTGTCGATTACTTGTCAAAATGGGTGAAGCTATGGCGCCTCCCCACCATCGACGCCTGAGTAGTTGCAAATTTCTTAAATTCTCTATTTGCCTAGAATTCGGTGCCCTTAGTGCCATCATCAGTGATCGTGGAACAAATTTTTTGCCAATGACAGTTTGCAAAGGGTCAGCTTAACTATGAGTCAATCATCGTACTCATCCTCGCGTATCACCCACTAACAAGTGGGCAGGTTGGAAGTATCGAATCGTTGTTTAAAATGTTTTCTTGAAAGGCCAGTGGCGAAAAATCGTGCCTCTGTCGGACAAACTAGATGACGACTTTTAGGCCTTCACGTAAGCGTACAAAACACCCATCAGGTGCACTCAGTACAAGCTTGTATATGGAAAGGCATGTCTTTATGCGATTAAGTTGGAGCTCAAAGCCTACTGGGCCCTTAAAATGCAAACTTTGATCTCAAAAACTGCAGGGTGATCAAGCAAAGTTATCTTAATGAATTAAATGAAATGCGTGATCAAAAGCTATGAATATTTTTTTTTTTCCCCTTTTGATTTACAAAGAGAAAACTATTAGGATTATGAAGCAAAGTTCAAAAACCGTGTTTTTAAGTCGGTGATCAATTCCTCCTCTTTAACTTAAGATTGAAAATTTTCTCCGGCAAATTGAAGTCCCGCTGGTCAGGACCATTTACCATTGTTCAAGTCTTTCCGTATGGCACCGTTGAGTTATCTCAAAACTCCAGGCCAAACTTCAAAGTAAATGGTCATCGTCTGAAGCACTACTTTGGAGGGGATGTCCCTGCTATGGATATCCCGGATCTCCAAACCTTCCCTAAGGACAATTAAATTCAGGGATTGGGTCAAGCTAAGTGACCCTAAACAAGCGCTTCGTGGGAGGCACCCCATGCTTATCCTAGTTTATCCATAGTAGTAATATGCTAGCTTAGTAGTAATGAATAAGTGTTTTGTTGTTGTGTGGAGCTCGCCTCTTTCCTTTTCAGTTTGTTTGTGTTTTGTACTGTATTATCCAAGATGTCTCGGATTTTGAAGCCTCTCGTGCTCGCGGTTTTGTCCTTCGATCACAAGAGCTTCAAATCCTCAGCTTCATTTTGGGAATCCGATATCCAAATCTTATCGACTAACGTTTATCTTTAAGCATAATTCATAAACGGCTTAGGATTTACGTAGAAACCCTTCGTAAAAACATTGATGACAATGTTTCATTCTAGTATGGGGGGTATCTTCGATTTGATTGTGCATGCAGCCGTTGTTTCACGTAATCCTGTTTTTACCACCAAAATTCCAAAAAAATGAAAAAATTTACAAAAATTAATAACTATGTGTTTTTGTTCTTAAAATTTTTGACTTTACTGATGGTAGAATAAGAGTAAATTTTGACTCGATCGAGCGTGTTGAGCTCTAGCTTGTTCCTTAACATTTAGACTAAGCGTTTGCGAATATTCGCGAAGAACGAAAAATGATAGTGTTAAGTAAGAGTTAGATGCTAAACAAGGATTATTTGGAAATCTAAAGAGCTCATGTGTGTAATTTGCCGCTTTTTCCATCCAATAACCTCTTAACCTGTTTAATTAAGTGCTACTTTTTGGAGATTAAAACTTAAATAATATATTTTTTATTGTAGTATATAGCAAAAACTTTAGCCTTAGTTCAAATTTATTTACTTGAATTTTTCAAAAAGACGTTTTCCCTATATATATATATATATAAAGGATGAAAAATGCAAAAATATAATAAATATAAACTGTGGGCTGATAAAAGAATGTTGTATCTTGCCGGCTCACAACGATGTTAAAGCTTTAATGGAAAGCCTAGTTATAATTAATATCCAAGACTGATAATGTTTGATTGCAATCTTGCCGGCTCACAACCGATGTTGCAGCCTTCTAAAAGGTCGAGGGTTACAAATTGCATAAAATGGTTAATATTAAGTGTGAATAAAAGATCTCTTTTTGTTAAATTCAAATATGCTTTTGAACTTTGGCTATTCTATTTTATACAGCTATGTATTTTTTGAAACTAAGAGTTTATGAAATCAAAAGGTCAATGAGTCCCGAAAATAGTCTCTGTGGGTGTCAAAAGGCCTTGGTCACTTAACGCAGGTTAGGATGTGCGAGATGAATGCTCGCTACATGGGGTTGATCTTGCTTCAACACTCATTATTCTCGGGTGGAACGTGAAACATAGAATGTTGCAAAACGTTGATCCATGGTTGAAAATTCAAAATAGGCAATAACCTAAGATATAATAATTTGTCGGGGAGTGAAAAGTTTAAATGTTGCAATATGAGTAGTGTTAGCATCTTTATCATTAATTGACGGTGATTTCGTTTTAAAGCTTGGTTTGGAATAAGTGAAAAGTCAGGAACGTGAATGTTTCCTTTGTTGGGGTCATTTCTCAGGTTCGAAATGTTCTTGTTCTATGATCCCTACAAGTTTTTTAAAATTAACGTAAAGTCAATCGTTTTGTTATTAGTTAATATTGATAATTACAAAAAAAATGAGAAAAAATGTTAAAAATACAAAAATATGTGTAGGAATAAGTGTATATATAAATGGTAAAGACGGGGCTTTTCGAAACTTATGAGTCTTTAAATTCCCCTTGACGAACACTTAGCTGCTTTTCGAGGTTATTAGTCGAGGGGGATCGAGATTCTTAGTTTTCTTAAGTGCTTACTTCATAGCATTGCGTGAGGACACTGCTATGTATTTATGGGGATTTTGTATGCGTTTTAATTAATACCATACCTTTCACCATTAAAATCAGACTTAAATGACCCAAAACGTACCAAAAATACATTGTATTCGTATGTTTTCACTTATTTTGTGCAGGAAACGGATATCCAAGAAAAGGACGAAAAATCAAGCCAAAAACGACAAAATCGAGCACGGAATGGAAAGGCGTGGAAAAGCCAAAGCCAAAAAGTCAAAGCCAGTCAAAAAGTCAACCCCAAGGAGTAGCAGTGGATCAAGCATCAAAAAAACCGAACCCGAAAATGTAATTGCCAAAAAGTGGGTCCACCCGTACCCACCTAGTGGGCCCGGGTCAGCCCACTTACTTATAACCCTTTAAATAAACCAATAAAGCCACAAGCCCAAAATCTCTTTATTTATTACCTGGCCCAAAAAGTTTGATAGGCCCAAGTCCCATTTTAACACTTAACAGCCCAAAGTCATGGCTGTTAAGTTTGTCTCAACACAAGGACCTTGGTGTAAGAAAAAACAACTATGAGGGTTTAGAACTGCAAAAAACCCTCAAAGTTCTTAACCACTACAAGGACTGGAATTGAAATGAGAAATATAACTTTGAGGGGCCAAACCTGTGTCACTCCCAAACTTACACCCCTGAGTTTATAATACTGTTTATCTTTACCATTTACCTGCCAAAAACTCATCCCCCTCTTGTCCCCATCAAACACCTCGCTTACTGTTCACAACCAGCCAAACCTATCACCACCACTCACCCCACACCCCCACATGGGCACTCGTCCACCTTGGCAATCCCTTATGCTGCTATTGGTCAAGATTTCAAGGGCTAGGATCTACGGGATTGGACAACAAGCAAGAATCAAAGGCTCAGATTGGTTTAGCATTTCACTCACACAACAAAAACACATTGTGTTTTCTCTCTACAAAGAAACACAGGAAGAAGAGGCCAAGATTTGGAGAACCTAGAAGCTTCTTAGCCTAGTATAAAATAAGCTCTTTGTAAGCCCTTTTGAGGCAGTTAGTTTTATTTAGTATCAAGTAGTTTTTTTAACCTAGTTCTAAGTTTTTAATACAAGCATTGTAACCTGTTTTGGTTTTAATGAAATCTAAGTCTTTTGTTCTAAAATCCTGTCTTTAATATTTAAGCTCACTTTATGTTTTTATAAGTTCACCATAAGCTCTCATTTATGCCATTTTGTAATCTGTTTTAACTAAAAAAGACTTAAGTATAAAAAATTTGTTAAGAAAAAAAAAATCATCACCCTAAAAGTACCTCAGCAAAATATGGATGATAAGCCAATTTGGGATGGGCTTATGGACTTACCAGCTTGTTTTATACAAGCTGGAGCTTTGTAGATAAGCTCTTTGAGCCCTTTAGCCTTGTTTAGAGCAAAGGCTTTTGTAAGTCTTCCATTTTTCACTTTAAGCTTATTATTACTGTAGCAGTGCTTATAGTATGCTTATTTATGCTTTTATTGTGCTTAGTTATGGTTCTTTATGCTTAAGTATGCCTTTATTGCTTAGTTGTAATTTAGTTTAAATTTATGCTTAAGTCTGCAATATTTGCTTATAAAACTGCTTATATCTAAACTGCTTATTCTAGTGCTTTTTACTGTTTAATTTGTGCTTATTATTGCTTGATATCTATTAGTGGTTAACTGTTATTCAAAAACTTTTGCTTAAATCAATGTTTTTCAAATTTAAAAAGGATTTTTAAAAAGCTAAAGGGATTGTTTTTGGGTCTTTGGCAAAAGGTTAAAACGGGTCAAAAACTGTTTACAAAACCATGGTCACCTTGTCCACTATTAACAAGCCACTTTAAAGTTCTTCAGTGTTCATATTCTTATAGGCTTTAAAAACTGTTTTAAGATTTTATAACAAGGATTCTTTGAAAACTGTGGTGAAAAACAGTTTTCAAAAGCTTATTTGATTTAGACCTTTTAATCCTTTTAAGAATGTGTTCTTGTGTCTCTTTTTATATCTTAATGCAGCTGTGAAAAGTTGAAATTGTTTCATTGTGTTGTTTTGAGTTAAACTGTCTCTTGTGTCAAGTTTTTAACAAGTGTGAAACTGCCATTTTTCATGTCCAAATATCAGATGGTTTAAAGTGAATTTAGCTTTTCATTTTTGGTGCACAAGCTCAACTGGAGCTTGTCTCCATCTGTTTTGCCTTATTTTTGAAGTTTTAAGCTTATTTCACAGCTTATTAGCAAGCTTGCTTTTAAGTCTATTTTCCTTAGTAAAATTCCCCTGGTACAAAACAACACCTTTCACACCCCTTTTTCTTGGCTTAATTGTGTTTTAAACTTTGTCCTATTTGCATTTCTAGAAACCTCATAAGCTTATCTTTGAGCTCCTATAAGCTCAAACCTTAGGAGGCCTTCTAGCTAGCTTATTTTTAAGCTTTAGGAGCCCCATTAGGTTGTTTAGCTTAGTATTCCCCTGGTGCTAAGTGGCTAAGTTTAAGCCACTCTTTCTGGCTTAATTGTTAATTTCAGTTTAAGCTTTTGGCTTATCTAGAAAGCCTATAAGCTCTTTTGTAGGACCTAGGAAGCTCAGACCTTAGGAACCACCCTAGGTTGCTTAAAATTAAGCCAAAAGTAGCCCATTTAACTGATTTGCATGCTAGTATAGGCCCATAGCTTATTTTTGGTTTTCTGGCTTATTGAGCCTCTTTTCCTTAGCTTATATTTGTCATTTGTGCTTATTAGGAGTAGAAAAGTAATTGTCCTAGCTTGTTTCACCTCTTGGTTAGCTTAAAAGTCATAAAAAAGCTCAACAGATAGCTTTTTAGAGCCTTAAGTATAGAAAGTAGCTTTTGTGCCCTTTAGCTTAATTGCCTTTTTTAGCTTATTTATCTGTTTTTCTTGCTTATCTTCGTTCTCTTTTGCTAACTAGGTGTTAATGTAGGACTGTCCTTGCTTATTTATCCATTTGCCTTAAAACAGTTAAGTCATTTTAGTTTTTTTTTGTATAAAATGCATTCTGTCCCTTTAATCTAGCTTATTTCGTGCTTATTTGTAGGTTACAAAATTTTTTCCTTTTTTAAAGTTGCTTATTTTTGGCCTTTTCAAAAAGTTGTAAAAAACCGAGGAATAAAAGCGTTTGGATTAGGGGAGACCCTGAGTGGAGCAAGACTCGAACTCTGGGACCTAACCCAAATCAACCGACACTTTATAACAACGCCTCTACCGCTGGGCTACAGAGCTCATACGGTAGAGGTTTGTTAAATTAATATATAAAGACCATTTTGCCCTATAAGCCCCAAACCTTTTTTTAGCTTATAACAGCTTATTTATAAGCTGTTTTTCCCATTTTAGATTTTTCATAGGATCTTTATAGCTTAACTTATTTTTCTGTAATTTTTCAGAATTTTTTATAATCGTTTGATATTTTTTATCATTTAATTTCCTTTAAACTGTTTTTTTATTATAATAAATTAAATAAAAATCAAAAAAATATTTTTCTTTTTTAGAAAAATTTTATTTTATCAGGTTTTTAAATTAGGAATAATAGAAAAAACTTTCGTAAAGTCAGTTTTTGCAAAAATTTTAACCTTTTTAAAGAACGGGTTTTTTTCGAACCCCACCCCCACCACCCCCCACCCCCCACCGTTTTTTGTTTTCTAATTTTTTTTTAAGCTCGTTTTAACTCCGTTTTCAGTCTAGTCTTTTTCATTCTTCATTATTAGTCACCTAGAGTAGATTAGAAGTAAAAAAATCTTTGTAGGGTCAATTTTTAAGAATTTAGGTTTTTGACCCCTTGTTCGGGGCTCGTGCTCTCGTTTTTTTGTTTTATTTCATAATTTTTAGGATTTTCGTAATCGTTTTTGCATATTAGTAGATAATTTAGCTTTCTAATCCTCTCAATCATTAATATCATTCAAATTCTAACTTTCCGACTGTACCGATTTTCAATTCCAGCCTCGTTGGGGATAAACGACCCGAATATTCTAAACTACTTCTCGGTTTCATTGATTATTTTTAGATTTACTTACTATATGTATTTATATAATTATTTATTATATTTATATATATAAGTAAAAGAATTTTAAATTGTCAAAGAACCAATTCAAACATAAGAAATAAATTGTTTAGATTAATTCGTATCAGTTTCGAGTCATATGATTGTATTGACAAATCTCAGGTTTCATGCAGAATTCATTTCTTACAATAATAAACTTTATATAAATTGCGTTGCCATGAAGTTTTTCAAAGAAAACAAAATAAAAATTTTCTCAGAGGCTGGAGTCGGCGTCAGGATTTATCCTGACGGCCGTCGTTGCCCAGCTACAGGAAAATTCAAAAAATTTCAAGTATTTTCAAAAAATAGTTTGCACAACATTTAAAATTTGTAATTCTTTTATAAACCTACAGAAACCTATGATTACATCTTACTCTCATCTTTCTTTACAAACTTCTTAGGTCAAAACCTAAACACTCTGTTATATATATATATATATATATATATATCTATATATATATATATATATATATATCCGCCTATTTTTATGCTTTGTGTAGTTGTCTTTGTCTTTGATTACAGGTTATTTTGTATGAGAAGAAGCTTGGGAATTTTTAGAAGTCTTCATTGGATGATTCTGTAGAGGACGATTTAACAGTTGTTAAAATTATACCCCACATGTTTCTTTTCCATTATTGAGCAAACCAGGGGAGTACTAGTTTCTTTTACTTGTTTTCTTTTCCCTTTATTCGTTTTTACGGGTACTTCTATAGAACATTAGGGACAATGTTCAACTTTAGTGTAGGGGGAAATAAGCCTTAGAAACTATTCCTTCATTTGCCATTTGCTTGTTTCTTAAAATGATGTGTAATTATCAAACATAGCGTAAAAGGTAATTTTGACCCAAATTATAAAAAAATTTTGACCACATACTGACGAAAAACTGTGTTTATAATCGTATCATGGATAGGAATGTATATGACTAGACAAAAACCCCTCAAAATTCCACCAAAAAATGTGAGCTCGACTTAGAATCTATAGAGAAATTCAGTATCCATTTTGTGATACCAAGATAATTTATACCTTTAGTTTCTCGTGTTAAGGTTCAAATGCTGTCATATGTGTCTATCCGTCTTTAAGTATGTGATACGTATTGGTTCTTTGTCTCCTTTTCTGGAGCATTGGTATCGGTATTAATTATATGAGTGTACCGGTAGTATATTAAATTCTAGAACTTGTTTTTATGATGTATCCCGAGACCGCATAGTAAGTATTAGGATTTTCTAGAAAAGAGGCACTAGGATTAACCCATGTTTTAAACTTGTAATTGTTATTATGGTCACATCGACTATATAACTATCCCACACCCTTGCCATGCACTCATTTTTAGTGTAGGATACCCCTAGTATAACCCTCCGAGCCTATCCTTTTCACGGTTCTTGTAATTTTCTGGTTAAGTCGGACTATTAATGAAGAGCATTGTCACCCTTGAACCAATTGTTACACCTAAATCACCTTAGCCTACCTTGTATGTACTCACCTTTAGTATATTATTATTTTAACCCAAATTTTTTTGAGTAATGGTCGTTAAGCACTTATCCTTGTAAATATTGTTTTGGGACGATTAGGATTCATGGTAGTATTCATCTTATGAAGAATTGAGAAAGAAGTAATTTATTACCCCCAATAGAGCTCAATAAGCTCCATGTTATGTTGATCCACCTCAAATTGGGTCAGTAGTTAGATTGTAAATATTGAGTATGTAAAAGTTCAAGTGTAGGGGTGTATCTATAAACCACATGATGTATTATATGTTTAAGCAATGGTAGGGCAAAAGTGTACCCAAAAAAAAATGTATAAAAATGTATGTAAAAAAGGAGTGAAAGATGTACGGGCTGCCATTTGCTTATGTCTATGTTTATATTAGAGTCAAGAAAAGAAAAAGGAAGAGATTGATGAGAGTTGTGTAGAGTTTATATATCTTGTCCGAGTTCTTGGCTTAGCAACCCAACCAACGTGTATTCTTATAAATAATTAGCTAACCCTTTCACCCCAAATTCACCCAAAAGTCACTCCCCAAATGTATCCCATCCGTTTCTGTTTCCGTTAATGTTATCTTACACCTACAACCCACAACCCTTTAAAAGACCTCTTTAATAGTATTGAATAATGCTTGCGCCTAGCAGTGGAGGTTTGATCTTTTACCAAGCCTATAGTAATTTATATGCTATGACAGGTAATAAGTGTTAATTTTCCGTTTCCCATAGTTGTTATAATTTATTATACGCCGTATTTTAGACTTAATCGATCCCCGGCAACGGCGCCAAAAACTTGATGTGTCGTTATATAGGTGTTATTTATATATCAAGTTTTACTATTTATTTATGCCGACTATACCTAAAAACAACACTTTAACAGGTAGTATAACCGGTCAGATGGAGTTTCGTGGTAAGTAGGGTGTCGATCACTAAGAGCGAGAGGTATTCCTAATATCTATCTGCTATTTTAGTTATCTAAGTTACCTAAACATGCAAAAGGTGGGTTTTTTGCCTGAGTGACTAGACGGTTTTGTTATCTAACTTAAAGGTTTGATGACAAGTAAAGCAATAAACACACACAAGAAGACAAATAAACGATAGAGAAGCAGTCAAGAACTAATGTAAGGAAAACGTATCAACCATGAATAATATGATAAAACGCAGGTTTGTTTATTAGTGCAATGATTGACTTATCTCATAGAGGTATATCATTCCTATAATTAGGCGATACTTCTTCCTAAGACCTAGATATGTTAATTCTGTCACAATTAGACGCATCCGCATAAAGCAAGCACTTGTTGATTATAATCTATCTTAGGAGATTAATAATGGTGCTCTTACTAAACCCTAGCTCATGGAGACTTTACCTATTTAGGATTAACAAGCTACTTTAATATACTAGTAGTTCACTGTCCGAGTCTTTACCAATATAATAAGAACGTACTTGTTGATACCAAGGTCGCCTTATGGTCCAACTAAGCTCTCAATTTAAGGGCAAAGATAGGTCAATATTTGTGATCCTATGATTCTAGATATATAAATTGAAATGTGGAGAGCTATCTTGGACTCTTAGCCTATGCCCAAACAACACCAAATTGCAGCACATTAAATATGTAGGACTAGACCCAGTTAAATGATAGGTCGCATACTTAAGCACGTAAACATATATAAATTGATAAACATAAACAACAATCAACGATAAATTAAGAAATCAAGATAAACAAACCAAACATTAGATCTTCATAAATCAATCGGCTGATACTTAAAGGTATCAAACCGATAGTTCATTGTAATAATACACACTGTTGATATATGAACGATTAAAATATAAAGAAAACCTTAATCAATATGCGTATTAAGGTTGTGCGAATATTACAAGAGTTTTCCTATGATCTTGAGGCTCTTTTTGACCTTCTAGGCTCCTTTATTCATCTCTTGGTCGACTTATGTTTAGGGATTCACTTGCATACCTAAAACTGAGTTTAGGGTCGTCTATTTATAAGGTCTGGAAGTCGGTTCGATACGCCGTATCGAGCGATGTGGGATACGGCGTATTGGGGATTTCTTAGAGTAAGGACCATGTTTGATATCTTCTAGAATATTGTATTACTATATTTTGAATACGGCGTATTGATGTCTCCTGGATACGGCGTATTGGGTCTTTAATCTTTCATGGTTATTTGTGAAGTGTAGGCACGAATACGCCATATCTTATTGGTGGATAGAGCGTATTGAGGTAAAACCAGTTGATTCTTCTTCGTTGACTAAAGTATTATATACGGCATATCGTTGATGTGGATACGGCGTATTCTTCAAAGTCAGGCAATGGTCTTTTATTTCGTCAAAGTCTTGGATACGTCATATAGGTCTAGAATAATACGGTGTATTTACTGTCAGATCAGTAGACTTTCTTAAACTCTTCGTTTATGCTCTAAAGTGCGTGCCTTTTAGCATAACTTCACCAAGTACTCCATAATTACTGCAATTCTCAAATACAAACGATTAAGGAACAATTCTTTGCAATAATTATATAAAATGGGTTAAATACATGGGATAAATGATGCTATAAAATAGACGTTATTTGATGTCATCATATATCCCCCCACTTAAATCCTACTTGGCCTCAAGTAGCCTTTAGAAGTTTATAGAAAATGTTAATCCCTAGGATATTTCCGTTAAAGCATTATTTGATTATACAAGTACACAACCAAACACATCACAAATAGGAAGGTGAAAACACCTCATATCACTAAAACTAATTTATGTTGGTAAAATGTAACTAATTTACTCATTGCTCGGTTGTGACAAGTATTATATCATAAGCTTGGGCAAGTTACAATATCCACAGCTAAATCTAAGAATAAAGTTTATAATGGTAAATATGGGTTTGTGTAAGAAGGATTAGGGTTGATTAATCTAACTAATCTTTATTGATACCAATATTCTAGGAGGGCGACAAAGACCACACATACACACCCGTAACAACGGGATAGACACATGTGACTGCTCACTCCACCCTCGGGTTAAGCTTATAGAGTAGGAATAGTTAGCGTAATATGGGTATGGATATCTAACTTTCACCAATAGTAATAAACCAACAAGGAAGCTAAGACAAGCATACATGGCCGTAACAACAGAATAGATATGCACGCTCGATCACATCCTCATTCACGTAAAACCCATGGTTAATGATTAGGAAAGGGAATTAAATTGTTGCTAAATAAAAATTACGAAACAAATAGAGTAAGTCTTCAAAAATACAAGTTGCTTAGACACTTTTTCCCGACCGTTACCATGATAAAGACACAACTATTTACAATGCTTGATCATAGATAAAAAACAACAACCTAAGTTGGCGTTCCTGTAATGGTCAACTTCCCAAACATCCCATACTTTACATACTTTACAAGGCAAGTGGCGATATCTTCCACTTTATACAATACTCTACATCGTCGATTTGTATCAACGAATAATCAATCCTTCGTGTAATTCCTTCGGTAGTTGCGAAACGATTATCTTCAAACTTTTCTTCTCTTTTTTATTGTGATTTTTCTAATTTTTTTGATTTTTTTGCTAAAACTATACTACGAAACTCGGTGTAGTTTCACCATCTTCATGATCATAATATTCTGGGATAATTCCTTCGATAATTCCTTCATTCTTCGGACGTACCATTTAATTGTCGATGGTAGTAAATCAGATGTTTTGACATATAATTTACATTCCCATTTGCGTGTGAATTTTCTTTCCACCGTACCAAAGATAAAAAAAATTTGACACATGACTGTGACATACAAAACTTTACACTTTAAGCAATAGCAAATATAAAATTAAACTAAATATATCAGGGTAGGCTAAGGTGTATAGGTGTTACGTACATAAAGATTGGTGTGTTCCTAAAGGACTTGGCTCTACGCTTGTTCTAGGGGTATCTTACCTTTTATATGAGAGTAAACAATGGGTTTATATGGGGATAACTAAAGTTGTAGTTAGTTAATAAGCATCATGTAAGTCGATTTGGGGGTAATCCTAAAATTTACAATTTAAACAAGTTACACCATCTAAATCCATAGTACTTATCACTGCGTCGCGCATGAATATATCCTAGCAAACGTTTCTAAGTCTACAACATCACCGGTACACTAATATTTTGTAGAATTTAAGTAAACTTTTGAAACGGATTAGGTTAAATCCTCATAATATTATCAAGGGTTATTGTGTGGGGTTATGTTCATTGTAATTTCACAATGTATGCGTAAATTTTTTTTTAAGTTTGAGCATAATTTAAGCATTTTAGTGTGAAAATTAGGACAAGTAAACATTCTAATTTCATCCCCCCACTTGAATTATACAACATCCTCGTTGTATAGATTAGACATTAAATACGGGAATTTAAAAAGAATTAGAATGAGAAACTCCCCTGATATTTGCTTGGTAGATTCTCCATTTTGAGTTTATGAGCAAGATTGTGTTGAACAGCCGCCTTGAAGTTTCAAGACTCCAAAACTTCAAGATCTCCAGATTTGTAGATACTTCACCAACGTCGTTGTTTTCTTTTTTGTAAGGTCCTGTATAAATTCTCAGAAAAAAAATGCAATTCTATCTTTGTGTATTCGTTTGGTTAGACTCGAAATAAATACCTAAAACTGTACAGGAAGTCGATATGTCGTATCCATACCCCAGGATACGTTGTATTGATACCTGTATCGAATACGCTGTATTCGTTTAACGAATACGTCCTATAGACTGTCCTGAAAATAAAGACTGGATAACGTCCAGATAGTAAATACACCGTATCCATGGGGTTTAGATATGCCGTATAGACAATCTAGAAAGACAGACGCGATAAAAATTGAAAATACATTCTGGGTTGTCTCCCGGCAAGCACTTTTGTTTACAGAAAAGTTTTAAGTTAGACTTGCCCTAATTTAATCCCATCCTTATTAAACAATTTGGGGTCGAACGGGATGCCAAATGGCACATACAAATTCTTGATTAGGAAAATGAATGACATCCCTTTGTTAATATGATTCCAAGTCATGATATTAAAATTTAATCCCTGATAAAAAGTTTTAGTTTGAAAAATTTTATTAGATGTTCATGACTTGTTTCCAAAGCTTATTTGACCAAGTGCATAGGCACCAACATCGGCATTTATTACATCAGGTAACGGTTTGACAGATAAATTCCCCCGAAGAGTGTTCAATATAGATTTTATCATCATCATTGTCCTCATCTGATTTTGAATCATCGGGATAAATTACGTTAAAATAAAATAGATTATTAAAGTATAAAACGTTTTGTTCCTCTTCATCATATTCGGACAATGATGTTTCATCTTTTAAATCAAATCCATCGATATGTTGAGGGCTTAAAGTAGGTTGGTAAAGAAAGAAGTAATAAAACTTCTTGATGTTGGTCTGATTTATCATATTTCCGATAGTCCTTGGGTCAGCCTTGTCCAGGTTGTCCCAAATAAATGAAGGATAACACTAGTAAAAAAGAGAATAACAAGCTCATTCCTCAAAGAACAGTCACTGGCTGGCGTATCTGTATTGATTACAAGAAGCGCAACGATGCAACTCAAAAGGATTATTTTCTGTTAGCCTCAAAATATTGAGTCTAACAAGGAAGCTCGATCACTCAACAAGGAAGCTTCGGTCTTTACTAAAATATACGTTGTAATAGTCTAGAAAGGAAATCGGGCTCGATATGTAATCTAATATTGTACGTGTTGCGGGCAAAATCCCAAGCAAAACTCAAGTTCGGTCCGTGTTAAAAGTCCTTAGGCGTCCCAATGTAGCCAAGGTACTATAAATACCCTTCTCCACACAAGTAGAAGGGTTGGTTGTTCTCATTTTCTCTAAGCAATCTAATCTTTCTTTCTCTTTCTCTCCTCCTTCTCTCTACTTTCTCTCTCTATATCTCATCTTATTTCTTCCTCTTTTCTACTCAATCTACAATGATGAAGTGAAGTGATTAATTGGTCCTAACAAGTGATATCAAGAGCCTCGGGTAGGTTTAGTGGCTTTGTTGTTATGAGCTTATTCGAGCTTATTGGTTCGGCTTATTTTTTTCCTTTTCTTTTATGCTTAGTTGATACATCATATCTTTCATAGCTTATCTCTTTAAAATGTTGGGTTAGAATTTTTATTGGGCTGATTAACTTATTCGTGGCATATTATATTTTGGGTTAAAACAGATTAGTCAAAAAATTTCATATAAAAATCTTATTGATGTATCATTGTGTAGGTGTTATTTATGTATCAAGTTTTACTATTTATTTTATGTCGACTATACCTAAAAACAACACTCTAACGGGCAGTGTACCCGATAAATTGTAGTTTTGTTAGTAAGTAGGGTGTCGATCACTAAGAGCGAGAGCGTTAATATCTAATCTATTAATATTTTAGTTATCTAAGTTAAACCTAAAACTAAAATCAAAAGGGAGGTTTCAGTTTGAGAGACTGGCACGGTTTTGTGTATCTAACCTAAAGTTTTGATGACAAGTAAAGCAATAAACACACACAAGAAGACAAGAAAACAATAGAGAAGTGGACGAGAACTAATGTAAGGGAAACGTATCAACCATGAATAATCTGATAAAACGCTGGTTTGTTTATTAGTACAATGATTGACTTATCTCGAAGGAGCATATCATTCCTAGACTTAAGCGGTACTTCTTCCTAAGACTTAGACACGCTAATTCTATCACAATTAGATGCATCCGCATAAAGCATCCTTATGCTGATTATAATCAATCTTAGGAGATTAATAATGGTGCTCTTACTAAACCCTAGCTCATGGAGACTTTACCCACTTACTGCTTAACGGCTCTTTATATACTAGTAGTCTACTGTCCGAGTCCTTACCAATGAATAGAAAGTATCGTTGATACAAGGTTCTTTATGGCTCAACTAAAATCTAAAGCAAGATAGGTCAATATATTTGTGATCTATGATTCTAGATATATAAATTGCAATATATAGAGCTTGTCCGGATCTTAGCCTACGCCAAACAACACAATGTTGTAAACATTAAATATGTAGGATAGACCTAGTCTGAAGATAGGTCATACTTAAGCACGGTTAAACGATATAAAATTGATAAAACTTAAGACAACAATAAACGATACATTAAGAATCAGGAAAAACAAACTAAACACTGATCTTCTAAAATGATGTACCTAAGGTCTTAGCCGTAGTCATGGTAAAATACACGTCCTGTATCCCTGAAGCTCATAGTGGACAGCCGAACTAAATCCCATAGAGTGTGCCTAAGCCTCTTGGGAGACTAGAGCCTCCTGATCTAAGAGTCGGGCAGTCTCATAGTGGTATCGACTATCATCGACCAATGCCTCAACCGTCTGATGTATCTGAGTCTGTCGATCCTGGGTATCCTCAATCACAGCATAGACGTCCTGGGTGTCCTGCTCCTGAACTGCAGTAAGCTCAGTCACCCTAGTGTTGACTCCCTCGAGGGTCACTGGTGCAACCTCCTCGGCAGTCTCTCTCGGGTCTACCCAAGTATCTCTGATCCCATAGCCGACTGCCTCGGCTCTCTGTCGTCTAGCTTTGGCATCCAGAGTGCCGACAAACCTATAATCTACCCTACGACCTCCAGTAGGCTTAGGGATAGCAGTCGAACTCTCCCCCACCTCATATCTCGATGCGGGAGTAGTAAGACATAACCTCTTACGAGGTGGTAGTTCGGCCTCGGAAATATCCTCCCTGCGGTCGACTGGTGGTATGAACAATGAGTCTGGTAGTGGTGGTAGTGGTAATGATGGTAAAGGTGGTAGTGGAGGTGATGGTAGAGGTGATGGTGGTAATGCTGCGGGTACGGGTAGTGGTAATGGTGATTGTAACATCCGAGAATTTTTGAAATTTTAAAAGACTATTTTAACCCTTGACTTTTCGAGTCTGACTTGACTTTTTGACTTTTGACGTTTTATTGTTTAATAAAAACAATTACCGCGTGGCCGGTAAATTTTTTGGAACGTATTTAAATAATAAATCTTATTTATTATTACACACCGCGAGCACAAAGTTATTTTTTTTACTTATTTGATTCGAAAACGAAAAAGATATATATTAATTCATAGTTGATTTATCAAAAACGAACCACTAAATTACGTTTTCACAACTCGGACTCTAAAGCAATTTGATGTAAAACGATATTTCGGACAACGTTTTAGTTTTGGCCGAGACACGAAAACAAGCAGAAGGTGACTAAAATGCCCCCGCAAGATTTTAGAAACACAAAAATAATTAAATTACATTTAATTATCATGTTTTATTAAATGAGAATATTTAATAAATTATTTAACATTTTATTTAGTAACGTTTATTGAAGACGCGAATATTCGAGTTAAAATCCATTTTTATTTCAGTCAATGCGTAACCGGTTCACAAAATAAATAACAAATATTTTATTAAATGTTATAAAAATATTTATAAAATACAAGTTGAGTGAATAATCATTTTTATAGGAAAAATGATTTGAAAAACAATGGCGCAAGTTTCGCATTTTGAATCATCCGTTAAGTGGCCTAAACGAGACCCGAACCTAACCAGTGTTTTGAAACCCGGTTCGACCCGGCCGGGTCAACCGGTTGAACCGGTTCCGGCCGAAAAAACGGGTCAAATTAAACCGGGTTTCATATTTTCGAAACCCGGTTTGACCCGCCGGGTTTGGCCGGGTTTGGAGTGACCCGGGTCAACCCGGGTCATGAGACCCGGCCGGGTTTCGGTTTTTTCGTATTTTTTTATAAATAAAACATGTTAATTGTATATATTTGCGACGTAATTTTAATTTTACATGTTATATTTGTTAATAAATAGTGTTTAGGCTTAATATATGGAATATTTCATGATTTATATACATAATTTCTTTCTAATTATTGAAAAAATATATATATATATATATTTTATAAAACCGGGTTGACCCGGCGGTCCAACCGGTTGAACCGGTAACCCGGTGACCCGGTGACTCGACCGGGTCAATTCAAAACCCGGTTTTCAAAACATTGCTTAAATGGGTTGTGTTACTAGGACCATGTACAATAAATTATAAAAAGTACTTTCTCTAACCCTTTTTTCCCAATTTAATAGTACAATACAATTTTTTTCAGTTTATGTTTCGTGTTTATGACAATTTAATATTTTTGACTTGTTAAACTTAATAATTTTTGTTCCGAACATTTTTTGTTTCGCGGTTTTATAGCACAAACAAAATTATTAAAAAAACTGAAAAAATTGAGGTATTGACAACATTTTAGAGAGGTCTAAATGAGAGGTGATTTGTACACTGTTTTTTTGTCATACATCAAAGTGTTGTACTGTATGCATTACTGGATATACTTTTGTTCCAACCGTACCAAAGATAGAAATTTTTGACACAAGACTCAGGAAATACAAACTTTACACTTTAAGCAACTAGCAACTGTAAAATAAACTTAATCTAACAGGGTAGGCTAAGGTGTAAAGGTGTAACGAAACAAATAATTGGTGTAGTTCCTAAAGGATTGGCTCTACGGGTTGTTCTAGGGGTATCTTACTCTTAAAGTGAGAGTAAACAAAGGGTTTATACAGGGGTTAACTAACCAGTGTAGTTAGTTAATAAGCAACATGTAAAGGCGATTTGGATATAATCCTAAAATTTACCAATTTAAACAAATTACTCAATCTAAATCCATAGTACTTATCACTACGGTCTCGAATAGATATATACCAAGCCAAGTTCTAAAGTCTACAACATCATCGGCACACTCATAATTTATGGAATTTGGGTAAACATTTGGAAACGGATAGGTTAAATCCTCACAATATCACCCCCCATAAAAAAACCAAGGGATATAGTGTGTCGGGTATATGTATCAAGTAATTTCACAAAAGTATGCTTGAATTTTTTTTAAATTTGAGCATAATTTAAGCATTTTAGTGTGAAAATTAGAACAAGTATACATTCTAATTCCATCCCCCCACTTGAATTATACAACGTCCTCGTTGTATAGATAAAACATTAAATACGGGAATTAAAAAGAATTAGAATGAGAAATTCCTTTGATATTTGCTCGGTAGATTCTCCATGTTGATTTATTGAGCAAGAATGTGTGTTGAATAGCCATCTTGAAGTTTCAAGACTCCAATACTTCCAGTTTTTTAGATTGTAGATAGTTCACCAACATTTATCGATTTCCCTTCACGAGGTCCTACATAAACTTCTCAAAAAACAAATGCAATTCTATCTATGTGTATTCGTTTGGTTAGACTCGAAATAAAACCCTAAAACTGTACAGGAAGTCGATACGCCGTATCCATACCCCAGAATACGCCGTATTGATACCTGTATCGAATACGTTGTATTCATTTAACGAATACGCCGTATAGACTGTGCTGAAAATAAAGACTGGATAACGTCCCAGAAGTTAAAACGATGTATCTAATAGGGGTTTGTATACGCCGTATAGACAGTCTGGGAAGACAGACTCGATAAAAAATTTAAAATACATTCCGGGTTGTCTCCCGGCAAGCACTTTTGTTTACAGAAAAGTCTTTAAGTTAGACTTGCCCTAATTTAATCCCATCCTTATAAAACAATTTGGGGTCGAATAAAAAAAAAAAAAAAATAAACAAATGATGGGTAAGAGAGTGTGAGTCTTTATACAAGCGAGAATGATGTTAATATGAGGTACGAAAACCCAAACAAACGAATTTTCTAAGCGGGTAGAGAATTGCGGAGCGAGTTGAGTTAGCAATTTTTATCGCCGCCGCTATGCGCGGGTATCCAACTAGTATCTGATAATTGCCCAACTCGCCTGAGTAGGAACCAAGTAGCCTTTCTTAATACATACTAATAGATATAACACTACCAGAGCAATATTTGATACCCAATAGGTGTGGTGTCACATACTCACATTACATATGTTTCCAATTGTCCTCAGAAATTCATGATAGCTAATTTTATAAGGATACTAAAACCATTAACTATATTTTCACATTACACATTGAAGAAACGTCGCTCAAAATCAGGATCAACTGTCCTTTCAAGATTGTTTTAACCATCTTCTACCATTTGAAGCAAATCAAGCATCCTCTATAATTGTACGTCATGATGAACGCTGGGCTTTGGATCCATCAACAAAATCGGAACATTTGTTGGAGACACTTGACAACAGCATATGAAGTTTGACAGATAATAGAGAGAGAGCATATGCTACTACATAAACACTGGAAAAAAAACGACAATTAGATGTCATTCACTATACCAACATTTAGAAGTGGAACAATATCGGATTGGGTAAAGGGGTCATTTTTTAGTACGGGTCAAAAATAGGCCAGATCATGTCAAGCCGTTAACAAATAATAGTAAACTGTGATTATCAAAACAATTTTATTACAATTCACAAGTAAATGGGTCGAAACCACCACCTCTACTTAATACTACACTAATTCTTGTGAGACCGGGCCAAGTGTATACCTTAACAATATACCTGAGCTAAGCAAGTACACGTTAACGAATCATGAGAGGGTACGTGACACACATTCCACTGCTCCAACACTGCATACGTACAAAAAATTGATTAATATTCATACTCTGAATCCCAAATGGTAACGATACTGAAACAGGCTTGGTTAAGTATTCATGCATGTGCAGAATAATAGTTGTTAGAATTTTTTAATTTTTTTTAAATATGCATTGAAGAAGGCATTTATATTTTTATTTTGAACAGCAACTCACCTCAGAAACCATGTCTCCAAAGACACTTAAACATATTACATATATATTATTAGGGTTGTGGAAATCAATTGACAATCAGTAATTTCCTTGATGTATGCACGTGAGCACATCAATGTGTTGCCGAATAAAAAAAACTGGACTGAACTATCAAACTAAGAGGATGTCTGGATTTGCTTTTGGATTGACGATTTGATTACAACTTCAAGTCACGCTCGTCAAATTTATGGACCAGGATACCAGTTTACAAAGAAATCGAACCGTAATTAAAATAAAATAACATGGCTTATATTCAAAAATAAAGCCTACTCTCGTCGATCGAGGGTTACTATTCAAGAAGTAAACCAACTCTACCAGATGACGTGCAATCTAGTGACAATTATCTAATCACTTTCATACATGATGCAACAAAACTTATGATCTAAAGACTAACGGTAAAATAGAATAAACTATATACCCTTCTATTGACATAATTTAGCATTAACTTATTGATAAACACTAAAACATCTGGTTCTTACTACTTTCAACATCAAAAGCACATCCAAACTCTATTGTCTACAGGCTACAGCATGTATTATTACAGTAGATATAATTCAATTATTTAGCATCACATAACCACTTTTTAAAACGCACATCCAAACACCCCTTAAATACAACTAGAGTCAGATATATATTGTTAACTGGTTTATAATCTAAACACTCTTATTATACTTTGAAAATGTTGGAACAAAATTTAAGATCATCATATATGAATACGCAGGGTGCTAAAATACTTACAACAGATAACAGCGGTCCCTGTTTGTACTTGTCATGAAATGAGAAAGCTAGAGGCTTTGGGTCATCTCCAGGCCCTCTGATGAAGCCACTGAATCATAAACAAATAAATTAATATATAAGGCAAAGATGCAAAGAGATTTCTTTAGCAATAAAACGTCATATTAAGAACAGACCAGATGATGAATAGCTAGAGATACATGGAAATCATAACAAGGTAGTTAAAGGCGAAAGCGACCTCAAAGCGACATGCCTTTTCCTAAAGCGAGAAGCGACAAAAGCGAGCGCTTCAGTTAACTTTTTACCCATTGTGCATATAAAAGTGTCTTGTATGAAAACAATGATTAAATATCTTAAAATCTTCATTTTTAATATAAAAAGACCACAAAAGGAAAGTTTATTCAAATACTTAAATCCTAAAGTCTACTATTTTTATTCGGAATAATTGTCTAAGTTCTCATTTCTTATATCCTCGTCGTTTCCGAGATCCACTATATCATCTTCATCTACAAGATCCTCGTCGGATTCATCATAGAGTGTCCTACTTGTAGATGCCGATGCATTTCTTCTTGTATAATGCCTCGGCTCATTTACACCACTAGCACTGAGTACGGTACCCCAAGTTAGTGCTTCATCCTCACCAAACACAAACTCCACTACCATTAGTATTTATATACTTAAGGGTTAGTTTTGTAGTTATTTAACCTAATTTAGAAGATTAGGGCCGGCTGTACAACTTCATTAGCAAAAATATTAAAAACTAGCCGTTATACAAAAAAGCGAGCGCTTTTCGGTCGCTTTTTGGTCGCCTGACAAAGCTTTTTCTCGCTCTAGTAAAACGCCTCGCTTTTTTGGAATTAAAGCGCTTTAGGTCGCTTCGCTTCGCTTCGCTTCTTCGCTTAAGCGCTCGCTTTTCTCGCTTTTGACTACATCTAAGCAATAAATTTTACTGACATTAATGATGGCGTGATGATTGTGGCCCTTTTAACATCATAAATGGCGACTAGACCCTTGTATAGCTCATTTCCATCTTTGTAAGACACAGCCAAACGCTCTCCTGAAGCATCCCATGCTATCTTCTCGATACCACCGCTGCAGTATCAATGACAACAAACTAAAAAACGTGTACGCATGATATGACATATATTAGGCACATATTTAGTCTCATTTTTTAGGCCTCCCAATCATTTTCCTTAACCATATATTAAAAAAAAATTGTTCATTATTATATTTGACAGAGCAAAATGATATTTGATGCTCATATCATCCTTGCCATGAAAGCTTAATGTTGCTGAGCATTTCTATATATAAAGGTTGCATATCTTATAAACAAGGGGATCTGTATTACTGTATTACTGATTTACTGTACTACCTACAGAAACTTTTTTTCACCATTAGAAGGTATAAGTTGTGTATCTTTTTATAGAAAAGTAAACTACGACAAGCTACAGCAGCAAGAAACCAACAGTTCGAATAGGTAACAAAAAGAGGTGTAAACTACAGATTTTGGATAAAGATACAAGGGCATATACATTAAATAGATGTAGGTTTGTTGAATCAAGAAAAGAAAAAAAAAAGATAAATAATGCACTAAATTAGATAACAAAAGAAATCTTTTATTTCTCTACCTGTTGGTCAACAATTTCAGCTCTGGCAAGTCAACAGGTAACAGGTGTGCATCTGAGAAAAATCATCACAAATAATTTAGATTTAGTTATGCATTGGATCTGGTTTATTATGCTTTAACCAAAGCATCCCTAAACCGCACAAACTAAGTAATTAAGAACCCCGTTAGATGGTCAAATCTATAAACGTATGCAATAAGGCAACAAAGGCTCTGATTGTTGGAGCTAGAGCAAACTAAACACGGCACAAAAATAAAAATCTATGCCACATATAACTAACGGCAATACACATAATATGAACCCAACTCTAACAAGAGAAAACATAGATATATCATGACTTCGAACATCACTACATCAAATGGTACTGGAATCAACTGAAGTCTTTGCAAGTAGAGAGCAAACACAGGAACAGGTACAAATGCCACCTCTAATACAATCAGTATCAACAAAGATAAACTTAAGAACACATACCAAGTGATGGAGGCTTCGTAGCAAAGTGAATGGAGCCTAATGTTAACGATTCAGAGAAAGCAATAAGAATCATACGCCCATCAGGATCCCATGATGCTCCCTGCATATCAAAGATCATAGCACACACTTAACTTGATAACAATAAAGATAACAGTCAGAAAAATCTTAAATATCATTGTCCAAATAGCAACTACAATCCTTTAATTTATATAATAAAGACATTGGCACATTTAACTATATAAGTGAAATAATCACAGACCGTAACAAAGCCACTTGTTGAAGACCATGGTTCTGATGTCCATGTGTTTGTTTCCCAAAGATTGAAGGTTCCATCACTGCATAAGAATTGGATAATTACTCGAGTGTCGACGTTTAATATCCCTTGCACATATAAACTAGATAGATCGGAGTGATGATGGTAAAAGACATTACAACTTTGCAGCAAAGAAATAATCTCCAGTAGGAGACCATTTAAGCAGTGATATGTTTCCTAATCCTCGGCGAATGGGTGTGCCCACCCCTGCAAAAATAACCATGATAAAATTTACACATATCACTCAATATATATGGAAAAGTTCATTTTTCTAAGATACTGACTTAAGAATTTTTAAGGATAGTTATATATCAGATAAAATCACAGAACTTATTATGTGTGGAAAGAGAATACGCCTTGAACTTCATTTAAACAAAATAACATGTCCATAATCATTTAGTAATTTTTATGGGATCAACATGGATAAAAGTATACCTTTAGCAACATCCCATATTGTGAATGATGAGCTTTCATATGAGGCAGATGCTAAATATGTGAAGATAGGTCAAGGAAAGCATTGTAAGAGTGCATGAATGATCATGTAAAAAGACAATGTGCCATAAAAATTCTTGAGAATGTCTAAATAGCAATCAGCATGCAATCGCTAGTAGTAACTGATATATCTTAATTTTAACTCATATCTCTACTAAAAAATAAAAGCTGTGTAGGATATCTTCCATCTGGACTCCATGAGAGCGCACTTATTTGTTCATCACCATGGCTTCGAAGAAAATCCACTAGAGTCCATTTAACTCCAGAACCTCTCGAGATGCTGCCAGAGTTAACCCCAGATCTTACAGATGCAGAATTGCCAGGATATGAAGCAACCCACATGCATATTCCACCCCTGTTCATACAATTATAAAATCGTGAACATGCAAATATATATTAACTGCCAATGATACCTCAACAAAACAAAAGAGACATATAAATTGGAGTGACAACATGAAAATCAATATACTAACTTGCAGGCTACTGAAAGTGTTTTCCCAGCGTTTGGCCTCCATTCCAGGAGTTTGATGTCCTTCTGAAGATCGGTCATCAGAATGTAGGGGTCCTTCCCATCTAATATGTATAGCAGAGAAGACAACGAGAGCGATCATGTATCGTATGCATATCTCAAGATTACATGTAAACTAGCAAACGAACTTGTCTGAGAACTTATTTCAAAAAGTTGCTAACCTGAATCTCCATAATCACGAATGGTTACTTGATTCCGTGAAGAAACAAAGGCCAAAATATCCTTTTTCTGGTGCCAGCTAAGACCTCTAAGATCGACATGTGATAATGATTTCACCTACAAATTTTACATCAGTGAGACAAAGTTTAGCCGCTAACAACTTCTGCATATGCTCTGGCTTTTAATCAAAAATTGCAAAATAGATGCGAATCAAATTTACAGATTACTAGATTTTTACTGTGAACTAAATATGAGCTTCTCTTATTCACCAACTACGTGTACAGCATTTTGTACTACTAAACCTTTTTCTGGGTCTCATCTATATAGATATCACTGGTTATTTCATTCTCTTTGGTTTATACAGCTACTATTTATATTTGGTTAGAGTCCAACTGTACAATAAAGAAGAATCTGCTTCCAAAATAACAAATGCAAGAGAAGGTACATCTTTAAGCAAAATACTACGTAATTGTTTATTCTATGGCAACTATTTTTACCACATCTAGAAAGCAAAGAACTGAAAGAATAAGATTACAATTCAAAATTACTGCAGAGTTACAAAACGAAACCAAAAGGTCTCTCGTTCGAGTAACATACGAACAATTAGATTGGAAAACTGATTTCACATCATCTTTAACACATAATATTTTCTAAACGGCACGAGATTAGTGCAAACTTATCACACTACAACAACAATACCCACTCCAGCCAGAGCGGGGTATGAGTGCAAACATATCATACTCTAGTAATAAAGACGCAGACATTATTCTGTATGTGATACCATTATATCACAGCTTCACCAGAACTATTTTCACATTATTGTTGTCTTCCATGTCTGAGAGACCTTCATATTTGTGTTGCATCAAAAATCTTCCAAAAATTTTGTTTTAGCAGCTTTGAAAATGAAATTCCCGGAAACATCAGTTGACCACTAAAATTAAGCTAGAACTAAGGGGGCGCTTGGTTCGATTAAAGGAATGGGAAAGATAATGATAATGATAATGCAAAGGAATGCAATGATTATTCCATTATGTATGATGTTGCTTGGTTAATATATTGGGGAATGAAACTAGTATTTTTTTTTTCTCTCGATGATTCACCGTTAAAATCAGCACCCAACAATAAGTAGGATTAAATAACATTTATTAAAATCAACTAGCAACAAGATCTAACAAAAAAATATTCTACGGCTATATGTTTATATTGACATTTTTATCTGTTGTCTTAGGAAGAAAACACAAAAACTAAACACCAACAAAACGAAAGCAAACATTGGTTTTGATTACGTCGTTCCATATAGATAAAAAAAATGAGAACAAATAGATATAGAAAACTGATTGGAAAAGAGAATCAAATGCAAGTTATATAATTAAAAAAAAGAACTAGAAAAAAAGGATAAAAAAGGAGTTATGGGCGGTTATAGAAAGAAGAAGGTGAATCATTTTCATTACCCTCAAATTTGTAAGGAATGGTGTATTACTTAGTATGGAGTAATGAATGATTGCATTATATCTAACCAACCATCACCAATGATTTCCTTTCCCATTCCTTACCCCCTATAACCTCCAACCAAGCATGCCCTAAAGCTTATCAAACCATAACTCATACAAAGCCCTTTAACCGATACAAAAATCGGTTTCAAACACAATAATGGTGAAATGACACCTACTCATTCGTATAAAACCTAGACGATATAACCACCCAGGGGTGGCCTAGTGGTAAAATGACTTGCAAGTGTCACACTAAAAAGTGTGAGGTCCCAAGTTCGATTCCTGCTAGGTGCAAACAACTCTGAAGTGGCCACGCCAACCTCCTGAAAAGGGAGGGCTTTACCTGGTTTGAGTCTGTGTGGCGGTGGGTTCAAACCCCGTGGATTAGTCAGCCTAAAGAGCGGAAACCATGGTTACCAAAAAAAAAATAATAAATAAATAAATAAAACCTAGACGATATTTAACAGCTTTAAAAAAACGGATTGTATACATCAATCCATAACTCGAACATAGCCCAGTAACTTATAATAAAATCAGTTCATTATCTATACTATTATATAAAGCATTTACAATGTGGGTCCCATCAAAAATTAAGATAAGGAGGTGCAATCTTGACCATCCATCTTATTTTAGAAAATCACATCATAGAGTGACATGTGTCACTTCTTAATTAAAATATCACTTTTATTTTCAATTTGACATATCTTTTTATCTATTTATTTTTTTTATGATCTAATTTCACCGTATTTTCTAAAATTCCGTGATCTTTAATTCAACATCCATTTTGATATATTTTTATAAATTTTTAGTTTTTCACATTTTTAGTGGGTTTATTTTGAATTTTTTAACAACTTTAACTTTAATTTGAATACAAACTTGATTCGTAAAAGATATATACTTTTGGAGACAATGTTTGATGGGCAAGAGAGTGTGTGAGTCTTTATACAAGCGAGAATGATGTTAATATGATGTTGCGGGAAAGCTACGGAAACCCAAACAAACGAATTCTCTAAGCGGGTAGTGAATTGCGGAGCGAGTTGGGTTAGCAATTTTTATCGCCGCCGCTATGCGCGGGTATCCAACTAGTTCTTACAAAGCGTTAGGACCACAAATACTACTAATTCGCGCAAAAAAAAGCCCTAAATTAACTGTAAAAACAAGCCCTAAAAATACTACTATACTTACATGATTAGGAGCAAAAATCCGTTTAAGCGGGCAATAAGATACAACTCCTTTGATCAACCCCTCCAAACCACTGACCGGCGTCTCGGCCCCTCGTTCCGGACTCTCGGCATAATCCAACCGAAACGAAACCGGACTAAACACTAGTCCCTAAACCATTACAAAAACATCAACCTCAGAAATTAACAATAAAACAATTTCAACAAAAATAGTAAATAATTAAAAACTTACAAGAATTTTTTCGTAAGTTTGTTTAGCTATGTCATCTGATAAACTGTCTGCGGTAACTGGTGATAAAAAAAAGGTTAAAAAAAGTAAAAATTAGGTAAAAAGAAAAATGTGTGAGAAAATAGTAGTTACTTAGGTTACGGTTGATTTCGCAGATAGTGAGTGATCCTGGTTCCGGAAACGATGGCATTATTTTAATTTGATTTTTGAATTTGGGAGTAGGGCTGCTGCTGCTTGATGTTTTCTAGCAGCAATTTTCCCCCCTTTGAGTCATTACAACTTTTTTGATTTATTTGCAAGGGAGTTGTACTATGGTCCTTTTGCTATTTGCTTAACATCAAATCAAACTTTTGTAATAAAGTTAAGGGTGTGTTTGGTTTATGGGTTTCAGAATGGGGTATGGGAATAGGAATGATAAAACATTGTTTGGTTTTGCAATATGAGTTTTGAGATTGGGATTGAAACCCGCAAATAAAGGTTTCCTCATACCATGCTATAATGGTGGGTTTAAAATCTATTCTCATCTTTACTCACCCATCTCCAAACCTTTTAAAGCAAACAACGGATTTAAAGTAATTATATTCATTCCTATTCTAACACACAATCAATCTCATACCAATAGTGATTCCTAATTATATCAAACGCACCCTAAAATAGTTTAGGAGAGGCGGGTGCAACCCTCAGTTGCGGAACCAAGAATTTGATCACGGGGTGTATTGAGAAAATAGAGTTTGTAGTGTGTTAATACAAATAATATCTAAAAACTTTATATATATTCTTTGACTTTTCTATGTTTTGATAATAACAAAATGTAAAAACATTTTACATCAAAATAAACGTAAACAAGTTATTAGTCGTAAATTTTTATTTCGACGTAAATCACTTAAGGTATGAACAAACAAAAATTAAACTTGATGGATGATCAAAGAAATATATATTTTTGTCTTACGCTTTGCATTTTTATAAATGTAACAAAACATTTTTACAGAAATTAATTAGACAAATTATTTTTGTATTATTAAGAAAAGTATTATTTAGAAGTATTCAAACATTCAAAATATGGTTTTCCCCCTCAAAATAAATAGCACCCAAACTAGATAAACTTTTCACCACTAAAAGTCAAAAAGGGAGCGTCCTGACACACCGAACGGTCCCCTTATAAATAAGGGATTGTGGGACCATGTGGTGTTTTAGACAGCTTCCTCTTTGCCTATAAAGAGTGTCTCATTTTCTACTTTTTTCTCATCCTTTTGCACACGTTTTTCTATGTTCTAAATCAGCATCTTAATCCCTCTTTTATTTAAGCATTTAACTTGTTTATAAGTGATTCAACCATCCTTTTAAGTGCAAGAGAAGAATACTCGTAATCGTCAAGATACGAAGTAGTTTGTGCATTCGTAACCTTTGTTACATTCTGGTTGTATATTGTTGTACATAAACCTTATTACTTCCAATCTTGTTTAGTTGTTAGATCGAGTTAGTATTTTAGTCCTGAAAATACGTGAGTGATCGGGTTAGTATGTTAGTCCTAAAAATACATTCGTGTGAGAGATTGGTTCTAGCTAAATTAGAACTCGACATTTAGCTTATTGTCAGAAATTGGTATAAGCGACATTGTACGGTTTTCTCCGCCTGAAAGGAGCTTGTTGACATAGTGAAGTGAACTCTCAAGTCGGGTACTCGGGGAGTGGAGTGGGGCGAAGAGTAGCTTCGTTACCGAACCACTATAAATCTTCGTGTTGTGGTTTGATCTTTCTAACTCTTTACTATTGTCTTGCATTTTATATTTATGCGTTATTATTGTCTAATATTGTCTATTGTGTTCATATTGTCGTTTATTGATCTCACGTAAACTAGGATCTAAAAGTTTTTTGAAACAAGTATTTTTAAACGTTAAAAACGGTAAAACTATTCAACCCCCTCCCTCCCCCCTCTAGTTTTCCACAATTGGTACCAAAGACTAAGATTTTTAAAATAAATTATATTTTAAAACTTGAATCGATCTATGGATTCTGACAAATACCTAGAAGGGCAATCTATGCAACACTTTTCGAAAGCGACATTTTATTTACTGAAAAAATAGATTCGAAACTTATGTGAAATCAAAAGATCTAGATCTTTGTCATATTATTACTAATGGTGATTTTTCACCTATTCAAAATAAACCTATAACTAAAAAGGATGAAATTGTTCCTTTTGATATCAGAAAAGGGGGATGCGAGGCGTGCTGAGGGGAAGCGCAGAGAGAGATTGTGGGCGAACAGTGGGAGACGTAGGATAGTCATCTATTCAAAATAAACCTATAACTAAAAAGGATGAAATTGTTCTTTTTGATAAAAAAGTGATGATCTTAAAAAGAGATTTGCTAAAAATAATGAAGCCAAAATGGTGATTATGCTTTGCCAAAAAAAGAATATGAAAGAATCTTTATGTGTAACATGGCAAAAGAAATTTAGAAAACTTTATTAATCACTCATCAAGGTAATAGTCAAGTCAAAGATAACAAGATCGATCTTCTCGTTCAACAATATGAACAATTTACTATTCCAGAAGATGAGTATATAGATAATCTTTTTGCTAGATTCAATACTATTATTACTAGTTTAAAAGCTCTTGATGAAGGTTATTTTAGCAAGAATTATGTTAGAAAATTTCTTAGGGCTCTACATCCTAAATGGAGAGCAAAGGTAACTACGATTGAAGAATCGAAAGACTTGACATCACTATCGCTTGATGAACTTATCGATAACTTGAAAGTTCATGAAGTGATAATTAAGAAAGATTCTGAAATAGTCTAAGGTAAAGGAGAAAGAATGAGATCTCTTGCCTTGAAGGCTAAAAAGGAATCTAGTAATGAAGAAAGTTCGGCTTCCGAAAGTGAAGACGAAGAGTACGACATGGAGGTTAGAGACTTCAAGAAGTTCTTCAAAAGAAGAGGTAGATACGTAAAACAACCACAAGATGACAAGAAGACATTCCAAAGGAACCGGGATGACAAGAATGGAAAAAGCGAAAGAAAGTGTTCTGAATCACCTTATCAGAGAATGTCCGAAACCACAAAGAAACAAAAACCAAAGGGCTATTGTTGGAGGGTCTTGGAGTGATAGCGGTGAGGAAGACGAAGAAAAGAACAAAGACGAAACGTGTCTTATGGCTCAAGCATCTAATGAGGTACTTTCCGAATATTCTTATTATAGTGATGATATTTCGTCAATGGATGATTATACATTAGATAGTCAATATCATAAGTTGTGTAGCATGAGTTTAAAAATTATAACTAAAAATAAATGCTTAAAAACTACTAGAACTAGGTTAGAGAAAGAAATACTTGAGTTAAAAGAAAAGGTTAAGAAACTTGAGAAAAACAAAGAAATTGACGTCGGTTGTACGATGTGTCAAAATCTTCAAGTAGAAAACGAGAAACTCAAAGAGGTCGCATCTAGGCTTTCTAAATTTGAAAAGAGCACTCATTCACTAAAAGAAATGCTAAGCATTCAAAAACCCTCTAGTGATAAATCTGGAGTAGGATTTAATGCGTTTGAAGCATCAAACAGTGGGACTAAACAAGTAAAATTTGTAAAATCACAAGAAACTGAAGTAACAGAGGACGGTCCCCTTAAAATTAAGGGAACCGTCAGACCGTTATCTGCTGAAGAAAAATCAGTTTCGATTTTGAAGTCAAATTTGAGTCATAAACCAAAACATATAATTATCAATAATGTCAAGGTACCCGTTGCTAGTAATGATGAAGTTAAATGATTTTATAAACCATCTTTAAAACCGGAGTTAGATTTACAAAACCCGAAGCTAGATCAAAAACTCCACCACCTAAGAAAATTAATAATTCTCAACCTCGGTTAAAAACACCGTAACCTATGAGAAATCTTAGAAGACAAAGTTACCCAAATGCTTATCTCGTAAATTGGAATAATCTCCAACAATAAAGTTACGTACCTTGGAGAATTTGTTCGCCATTTCAACATCCTAATCAAATGAACAAATGCATGGGATGTTTAATGCTAACAACTTTAGACCCATGAGATATTGGGGACCGAGTGTTTGAGTTTTTGTGTAATTTAAATAGATATGATTGGGAATTGATTTGGAGCCCGACGAATGGATTAAAGATAGTGATTGCACAAAGCATATGACGGGTAACAGAAAGCTATTATCTTCATACAAAGCATACAATAGAGGTAACGTAATTTTTGGTAGTAATCTACGAGGAATATCATTGGCAAAGGTACGATCTCTCATGACTCTCTAATATTGAAAATGTTGATCATGTAGATAACTTAGGTTTTAATCTATCTAGCGTTAGTCAAATATGTGAAATTAAGTGTAAGGTAATATTTTCCGAGCACGATAGTGAAATTACTAAAGATGGAAATACCATAGGTAGAGGTATTAGGAAGAGCGGCTTGTATGTGATGAAAATAGGAAATAAGCCGAAAGACAAAATTTGTCTATAAACTATTGACGAAAAATCTACATTATGGCATAGGAGATTAGGTCACGCAAATATGCGTTTAATTCAATCTTTAGTGTCTAATGAACTAGTTAGATATTTACCTAAGCTTAAGTTTGATCAACATTTATGTGACGTTTGTAAAATTGGAAAACAAGCTCATGCTAGTCACAAAGCTAAGAACATGGTCTTAACGACTAGATGCTTAGAACTCTTACACATGAATTTATTTGGTCCATCCGCCATACAAAGTTATGGAGGAAACTGTTGCACCTTAGTAATAGCAGACGACTATTCTAGGTATACTTGGACAAGATTTCTTAAAACTAAAACTAAGGCTTTCGAGCAATTCGAAATATTATAAAAAAAGGTCCAAAATCAATTAGGTTGTTCAATAGTTTCCATTAGGACGGATCATGGTCGTGAATTTGATAATGAAGTGCAATTCGGATATTATTGAGACTCTAATGGGATTACTCACAAGCGCACTCCACAATCAAATGGGGTCGTAGTAAGGAATAATCGTACTCTATAAGAGATGAGTAGAACCATGTTGAATGAACAATCCATTCCACAATATTTTGGTGCAATGCATTAGACACCTCAACTTACATACTCAATAGGATTTTAATCAGACCCATCTTAGGAAAAACACCATACAAAATATTGAGAGGTAGGAAACCTATTCTAGATTATTTCAAAGTATTTGGGAGCAAATGCTTTATTTTACATACAAAAGACTACCTCACCAAGTTTGACCCAAAGTCATATGAAGGTGTTTTCCTAGTGTTAGGAATGAAAAAGTGATGATTATTATCGAGTCACAAGTCTTGTAATAAATGTGTCATAGATAAGTTAATATATCATGGCCGAAATATAGTCACGAGACATGGCTAAGCAATAGCCATGAGCTAAGAGCTCATCTAGTAAGGAGTATAAATACTCCCTAACAAGAGTTCATTTGTAATATTTTCACAAGAAGTTTAGAAATCAACTTTTATTTCCCCTAAAAAATGAGAGGATCGTTTTAGTATAGTGTGTGTTTAGGTGTAAGTGAGTGTAGATCTAGAGAGAGAAAGTGGTTAGAGAGAAGGAGGAGGAGAGGAAAGGTAGAGAGAGAAAAAGAGGAGGAGAAAATGAGACTTTATTTTTAAACTTGTGTTTACAAAGCTTGTTTGAGGAGTATTTATACTCCTTACTGTTCACAACAGCTCGTTTGTCGTTTTAGGCTTTAATTGGCGTAATCTTGTAATCGTAATAACTTATTCGTTTTAATCCCGATTTCAGTGATTCCTTCGAGTACGTTTTTGTTATTA